>JAQFZL010000560.1:0-14875 GCA_034695685.1 Galumna lanceata
ATATATCATACCCTTTATCTGGATGTTTAATAAATATGTATATATATTTATATTATATATATTATACATATATAAGTGTATGTATATGTTTACATATTTATATATTGAATTTGTTATCATTTTTGACAATTAATTCTTACAATTTTATGAAATATATTATAGAAATACTATAGAAATGATTGCAAATCCAATGTTTGTGTTATTCTTTGGGGTTTTTTTTATTGAAAAATAGTTTTGGTTCCAAATAAACGTCAATTAAAAGTAATTTAAATTTTTAATTAAAATAGATTTTCAGAGAAATAAATGAATGAACAGTTAATTTGGTTGAAATGAAGTCAAATGAAATAATTTATTTGTGTTGAAAAAAGTCATTAAATTATTGTGAGCCCAAAGTTTCTCTTCTTTTCATTTCTATTAAAGTTTTCTTTTGGAAAACGAGAAAAAGTCATAATAAATGTTATTTTTTTACTTTCGTTTTATTCGTGGATCCAATTAAATGAGAAAAATAAAGTGATTCTGTAGTGAGTCTTAGAAGTATTGCCAACACTACCAGTGCTAACACACAACTAGTGATTTAAGAAAAGGGAATCGCGTTCTGAGTGAAACTGAGAAATATTAGAAAAAGTAAAGTTTCTTTCATTTCCTCTGGGATTTGAGGCAATTTCATTGCATAGTTTCATGAGCTGAGCGCTTGGCTTCATTGTAGGCTGTGCTGACTTAATCCCGTTCTAGACATTGATAAACTCACATTACTTGTGCGTCTCTTGCAGTTCAGATAAAGGATATACGTGTTTGTCCTATTGAAAAGGCATTCCCTTTAATTAAAGCCTTATAAGACGCAAACTTTTCTTTCCATTCATTTCTATTTTTCTTTGAGATTAATGAATGTTTGCCCACTTTTGGTTCATTTTTGAGGTCCACTTATTATGACTTCATTTCATACTATTCTGGTTCTATCAAAACAAATCAAAATAAGATTCAAATCAAAAGCAAAATAATTTGGTTTTTTGTTAAGTTTTATTCATTTCACTATTAATATATTTTTCGAAGTCATCCAAACATTTCTATGATTTTTATTTCACGAATCATTAGTTCTCAAAAGCAAAGAGGAATTCCTTTTTAGACTAGTTTTTTGTGTAAACCAAAGCACAGGTATTGATTGCTTAAGCTTTGAATGCGACGGCAAATAATTTATATGAATTGTATGACTTCTCGAATAACTAAAACCCAATTCTGAAGAATGTATTGGAATATAGAATGAGTTAGTGTTGGATATAATATAGTATTCAATGCTTTCGTTTCATTCCAGTCATTCTTTCAATTCTTATGTGTTTTTATTTCTCTTTTCCTCTAAAAGTCATGGAATGGAGAATGCAATCAAAGAAGAAGTTCTCTTTGAAAACCAAATGGTCTGTAAGAGAATTTATAGTACACTCAAATCAAATGAATATATGATCAAGGTAGTGGTGATGCTAGTGGTAGTGGCAGTAGTGGTAGTTTTACTCATCTTCTAAATACTTCTCAAAAATTCATTATTATTATTATACTTGAAATTCATTGAAATATAGAAATCAATGTCTGGTCTTATAATTGTTTAATAATTATGAAAATAATAAGAGATATAACAATATATAACATAAAAGAAAAATCAAATATTTTTAAGTAATAAAACACAACTAAAAAGTGTTCATTATTTTCATATTATTATTAATAATGGAAATTGAAATGATTTGTGTAAATGATCTATCTAAATTAACTTCATATTTGATGGATAACACAACCGGCTTATATTTATTGTAATTTCATTTCATTTTTATTGTTGTTTTGAAATTCATTTAAAAGAATAGTTGCCTTCAATTTGTTTTATTGATTCATATGTTATCTAAACTTAATTATTAGAACTAAAATACAAATCAATGGAATATAATTGAGATGAATTAACCACTTTTGATTTATTGCCTTGATACTTTTCAATTTATTATATTAATTAAAAACAATGGATTCCCATCTCTGCACGAATTATAATTATTTGACTTTTGAATACAAATTTTCATTTAATAACTAAAATGACCCAAATTTTAGGGAAATTTTCTAAATATACAGTTTAATCGTACATCAAATAATTGGCAAAACGAAGGCAATCCACTTAATTAATAAGTGTTGTGATAGTAAAATTAAGCAAGGTTATATGCCTTGTTTAAAAAAAGCAAAGTGACTGCAATTGATTTTTTGTATGTAATTTAGAATCGGTTGAGAAATCTATGCGAAAGTGAGAGTAAGGTTTTAGAGTTGAGATACGATGGGTTTCGTATAATTTATTTGTGAATTTCATATTCACTTCACGAATATATATCGGTTGCGATGAAACTTCAACTGATGTCATCTTATAAGTGTCTGAATTAAAGCTTCGGACAAAAGTAGGGAATACTTAATTAGATAATACCAATCTATGAATAACTTAAATTTAACCCCAGGATTAAAATATACTCAAATCTTTATTAGAGGAGACAATGAGATTATCTTTTTATATGATCTTAAAGTGCCTTAAATTATAAATTCTTTGCAAATATTTATTTAAATTAAAATTTGTTAATAAATGAAAATATTTTGGTTAATACATGAATATAGAGCGCAAAAGAGGCCGACAGACATATACGCGATACCAAACACTTGAGTTGGAAAAAGAATTTCATTTTAACCGATACTTAACCCGTCGAAGACGTATAGAGATCGCACACGCATTGTGTCTCACAGAAAGACAAATCAAGATTTGGTTTCAAAACAGAAGAATGAAATGGAAAAAAGAGAACAAAAACAAGTTAGACCAGGGAATGCCAATGGGACCTGGTGGTGGACCATGTGATATCAATTCACATCATGATAACGGTCATAGGCCTGCCGTCTAAGTGTAGGCCTTAATGTCGGACTCAATGATCAGTTTAACCTCTTATACGTATTGTATATAATATTATTATACAATAATAACGAAATAATAATAAGAATGAAATTAGTATTGAAATTATGTACAAAATATTTAATATCATCTGAAGTGAATCCAATCGTATCACTGAAGAGGACGCCATACCATTTGGTGAGACAAAGACTGAACCAACTGGACAGTTATCTGTCTGCCTGTGCTCCACAGTCTGTCAATGACTGTTGAGGTCCTTTTGTGTAAAATACGATATATTAGCCGTGACTGCGATCTTTTCAAAGCATTTCGACTGTTTTTTATTTAAAAACTCTTAGAGTGAGGGATAGTTTTATTGGTCGTGCAATTAAAGGTTGTAAAAGGTTTGGAATAGAAAAATACTTTTGAAACTAGACTTTTATAATACAACCACCAAAAAACGTTTTACAATATGTTAGGGTTAGGTCAACACAATTGTATTTTCAATTCTTCGATATCTAAGCATATGATACAGTGATAGCACTTCTCTTCTTATTTTGATTATTGTTTGCTTCAAATAGATTTTAAAACAGTCTAAGACTGAATGGATGACTGACCCCACTATACATACCATAACTATTTTAGCCACAGTTTTTCACAGAACTAACCATCAATTTTTCGTGTAGTATTCGATTACTTGAGTGACAGTGCAGTCATTTTGTGCATATAATTGCATATAATATACATTATATATAAATTTATAAATATTTAACTTATTTGATATGCCGTACAATCAGAGTCTGTATTAATGACACAAAACACATAAAATTGTTAAAAAGTAAACTTTGTCTGTTTATTATGAAAATTATGGAAAGAATGAGTGACTGACTGGTGGTTGTTATCGATTAATATTTGACTAAAATTGTGCTCAACTCTCAAAAACATGTTTTCATTTAACAGTACTGTAATTGTAATGAGATATGCGATTATTAAATGAATCGAAGGTATTGTTATTATAATTTCTTATTATTGATGTAATCACTGGTCTCTTCTTATTAATTACAGTTTATAAAAGTAAGTGTCAAATGTGAGCAAAGTTTTTGTTGTTTTGACTTTACTATCATTGCTTTTATGTATAAAATGATAATTATATAATACATCCATACATACATTCAAATGAATTTCATAGCAGTAGTAACTGAAACATTGATATTAACAATAGTCGAGTGCTGTGCAGTTGTTGTCATTCTATAGCTTTGGTTAGAAGTTTTGAAGCGCTCTTATGTTAATGTTAGGCCTATTGCCTAACATCTGGTCTAATGCCAACACCAGCAGCGAAACTGACAATTGTGACCCTATATTAATGTCTGATAAGGTAACCAAAAAGTGCTACCATTCCTATTATTTCGACTATTGTTTTGTCGTTTATATAATAACTGCCTCACTTACAAAAAGTTCATCGCTTAAACTTTTCTCCCTCTAAAACATTTAATAGTTATCTTATGGGCGGAGATGTGATCTGTTTGTGAGTCAATGAGTGTCACGAAATTGAATAACAATTTAATAATATTTTTGTATTATTTAACAAAATCTCTCTCTCTCTCCCTCTCCATCTCTCTCCCTTTCCATCTCTCTCCCTCTCCCACTCACTCTTTGAAGCCAACCCCTAATAATAACATTTCAATTAGTGATATCCCGTAATAATGTTTATTATGTAAAGAAAAGGCAAATAATGATTTGAATAATGAAATGAATTGTTGTTCAGGTATTAAATAACATTACATAACACTAATTGATATTTTTATCAATTGAGGCATTCATTCAATTAAATTATGAAATAATTTATTAAACAAATAAATTGTAAATAATTGTTGAGAGAAATACATAAATTGTGACACATTTTAGACGAGTGTTTAATGAGAGAGTAGTAAGAAATAAGTGTTTCGGAAATCTTGAAACACAAAGTAAAACATTTAAGTAATTAAAATGCTATAACTTTGAGCTAATGTTAACAACAAATATAATTAATGAGAAGAAATATATTGGAATTCATTAAAAATGACAAATTGTTTTCTATCAAAATGAGTGTAATATCTGTTGGAAACGGCAAACGGCGTAAACCTTTTCTTCATATTCTTGTTGTTTATGTCTTCTTGGCTGTCGATGTAGTGTTAGTTCAGACACCAGAACTGAGTCATAATTATTTGGACCCATCGCCGAACGTAAGTCACTTTCGTTATATATAAACCACTTGAGATATAAAACCATATCCTCTCGAAATATTTATCGCATTAATATTGTCATTATTGTCATTAAACTTATCAATAAAGGACTCGGCTTACTATCAGTGTTTCAGCTATTGCTCGCTTTACCACTCATCCATTTCTGTCATATTATTCAAATAAATCAATTCTAATAAAGATTTTTCATTTAGAAAAATATGTTTATATCTCTTATTCAAAACGTTTGATAAATAATAGCATTCAATCATTCATTCAAATAATTTAGACTCAATTCCACTGTATTTTGATTTTGATTTTATTATTATTTCACATTCGAGTGATTTTCAACTTAAAAATATTATTCAAAAAATTGAAAAATTTCATACGACTATAGATTTTTATCATTTATCACATTAATAGTCGATCGATAGTAAGATAAGTTTAAACTCTTTCTTAGATAATTTCAGTTTAAAATAGTTGAATGAGCTAGAATTGTACCATTATGCCATTATACCATGGTTACATTTCTTTAACATTAACTTTTGGTTTCCTATTTTAAGTATATCTTCACTGAAGGAAAGAAAAAGTGTTTCAGAATAATCAGTGAATCATTGGTTTCGCTTAAATTATTATTAGTATTAGTATTGAGTTAATTATAATTTTAAAAGTGAGTCAATTCGAGTGAAACGAAAGTTAAGGAATTGTTTATTTTGTCGGGAATTCGGTTTTTGTAACTTATTTTGAGTTCAAATCAAATAATAAATACATAAAGAGATGGAAATTAAATTTGTTTTCGGAACGAATGATCATTGCTTTTGAGGTCCATTGACGACAATGACTGCACTCAAGAGCTGTAGTAAAATGTCAGCAAAATTAGAAACCTGTTGACATCCCAGCAGTCAAGACGATGATGATTATGATCACAATGTGATGATTCTGTACCACCGAATCCAACCATTAGATTGACTCAAATGGACTTCTACTGACTTTCCAGTGTTGTAATCGAATTTATTTTGTGTCAAATCTCAAGTCTTATGAATCTTTTGGTATGTTTTCCAGAAATACTTTTGAATTTTTAAAACTGTTTTTTCGCTGGAATTTTGTTTATTTGAATTTGTTTTTCAGAATTGCGATCAACTCTTCTGTTATTTTATGCGAAGATTGAAAGTTATGCCAAAGTTATGTTTTAGAAGATCACAGACTTGAGAGCGAAGGCAAACTTAATGAAGGGCTGCGCAAATGGATCCCGAAAGCAAAGTAAGTTTACATGAAATATGGCTGAAAGCGAGCGCTCCTCTAAGACTGCTTTCTGTGATATCGAATAAATTACTGAAGAGAAGCACTCTTTCAAATTAATGCATTAAGTAATGCCATTCCAGTGGTTTGACTTCACAGCTATACTATACATGACTTTTATAATTCTAGAATTTATTTATTCAAAGAATCCGAGAGCCCAATGTTTAGCCATAGTTAGTAATATGTTAGTGGCCTCAATCAACTAACATTGCCAGAAGATTGTTCTAGCTCACTCTAGATCACTCAATCAAAAAAGAAAGGGGAAAGTTTTGACTAATTTAATTATGTCATCGAATTAATGGTCAAAACTTGTATATCAAGTCTTAAAGAAATTTAATCTAAATCTTAATAATAATTTTCATTTCAGGCACTCATATATTCTCGAAATTAAGTACGAAATAATCCAAAAACATTTTATTCATAAAAAGTATCACAAAATTAAATATTGAGTTAAACTCAATTTAGTGTAAATTTATTAAAGTTGGCACTAATTTTCAAATTTATATCAATTTTGAACCCCTTTTGAAAAATTAAATTTCAAAACCAGTAGTGTTTCATAACAACAGAATTTATGCCTCAATTAATGATAAGATTAAAGAATATTTTCATTCGGAAGGCTTTCAAAAAAATTATAGCAATAATTCTAGAAATAAATTGAAACATAAAGTGATGTTCTTTAGATTGTTTTCAAGTACTCATCCATTATCTCAGTTATTGTTTATCTAAAATAAACGGTAATATTCAATCGCTTTGAATTAAGGCACAGAATGGAAAGCATTGCACAGGTGCCCATACATGTGCCCAAACATACGGCCTTTTTATGTTTCGTAAAGTTTTAAAAATCATAAATTCATTGTATTGTTTGTTCATATCTTTGATAAAATCAAAACAAAATCCAGTTCTGTTAGAATACAGTTTAACAGAGAATGTTAACAATGATTTCCTATGATATCAATGCTTACAATTATTTAATGGTTTAGTTATCAAAACATAGAAATGATGTTCTCTTCAGATATCGCCATATTTTTTTTGATATTTTCCTCAAGTTTTATAAAATCGTAAGAACTGTGAAAAGACAACAGATTTAAAGGAAAGTCTTGATTGGATCCACTTTTTGATCGATGATTATAGTAAAGAAGTGTATGCGAGCGGCGTTTGGTCCCAACCGTCAAATTTATTTTCATCAGTACATCGAAAGATAGAAAGCATTCCATTATTATAACAAACGAGTCGGCACAGCATTGCAATGGTGTCGTTCTCCAAAACATAATTCATAGCACAAACATTTATTATCTGCTGATCGCAAATCATTAATGCCATGCAATCCATATCCTATACATTGTGTGCAAAACCTTATCTCTCGATTCATTTTATTATGAATTCCATTAGATTTGGTTTAAAATATCCAAAACTAAAGCTTCGTTTATATATAGGGGTATATATTATATGAAATATTGGAAGAGAACTCATGTATTCATTACAAGCCTAAGACGTAGAGACGAACCATAGCTCTGGCGTATATATACTCACTTATTCAGATCAGTCAGAAAAAGAAAAACATATAATTTATGAGAGAAACACAACTACACAGAACTGCTTTTTGTGAAAACTGACGCTTTTTTCCTTCTCTTCCTTTTTTCTGTCTGCCTTTACGTTCCCTTTGCATTCCCTTTACATTCCCTCTCCTTTCCTCTAAGTTGTGTCTCACAGTTTTGACTCAAATGAAAAATTCACATAAAATGGTAAAAAGGCTTTTTGGGTGAATCTGCTGAGAATATGATTTATTTTGACCAAGTTAAGCTATGTTATATTATATAATATAAGGGCGACGACATATTTCTAGTCGGGTCGATACAGTTCAATACAATGGACATATCGGAAAGACCTTTTTGCTGAGCAGACTGTTTCTCACGCCTTTGTATAAAATGTTTGAAATGTTATTCATCACAAATGTATCGGAATATCTGTTTTGATAAAACTTACATTTATTTCGAGATATCAAATGGTAAACAGTTTTCGCCTCCAATCTGTGTCTTCTCAACAGATTTCATATTCAAATGTATAGAAAATATATTTCAAAACAAATTAAAGTAAATTTGAAAACTTTTGGAAAAATTAAAAGTTTTGCAATAAAAGAGACTTTAATACTGTTTACTCATTTCCTTAATTAGAGTTTCAGTTCCTGAGAGCAAAGCTAACGTTAAACTGATTTTCATGTTTTCTGATGTGAAAAAGTTTTGGCCAAAAGTTTAAAATTAATAGATTAAAGAATAGATTAAAGGGAGGAAAAAATTATAGTCAAATAAGTTTGAGTTTGCATTTGATTAAACAAAATTCAAGCCGAGTCTCAACTGATGCAAACGCTTATAATTTGTATGCGTTGTATGAGTTGTGCACAACTTGTGATGTTGTGATGTATATAATAGTGTTGGCAGCGAATCATTTATTGTTTCGCTCAATGCCTTCATTTTGTTAATGAGCTCAACATCGATGTAATTAAAGTTTTCTTAAACTTGACATAAAAAGATTGATTCATCCATGAAATTCCTCGCATAATCTCAAAGTCATTTATTTCAATGGCTTACCAGAACTTTTATGTTGTGCACCAGCTTTCCCTTTAAGAAATAAAGTGATAGAACTTCAGCTATGAGTCTGAGCTCACATTTCTTACAGTAAACTTATTGCTGATCCGACCCCAGCTTTAGCTATATTTCTATTACTCTTTTTCTCTGTTTCTCTCTGTTGTCTCTCTTATAGCTCTCTTTTCTGTCGATTCTATTTCTCATTTCATTCCTTAATTCTCTGTTTTTCTTTTTTCAACTTCAAGTCAAAGCAGTATTTCATTGCCTCAATCATAATGAGTGATATTTTTCTTGGGTCGGCATCCGTTGCCTTCCAATAGTAGTCAAAGAAGACCTCATAAGCATCAATGACTTCTTGTGATCAAATTGTGTTGCATTAAGAAAACCTGTCTCTCTTTCTCTCTCTTTCTCTCTTTTATTCTGTTTTATATGTGAAATCAGTAGCGCGTACTTCACTTCTAGAACTAAAACAAGAAAAATGCAGAGAAAGCACACCAGGGCTTAAAGGAAATGAATGGCAGCGCTGTCTTTCCGCCACAACGATTCCAATGAGTTGAAAGCATAGAGTATTGGATGCATTCCTGTTGCAAATCCCAGATTGTGTTGCAATATAAACATTCTCTTTATTTCTCCTGAGAGTATGTCTCCAAACGTGAAACTATTTTTTCTAAAGAAAGTCATTACTGAAGTTTTACCCGAAATCCTCTTTACTTCCAAAACTTTTCTCTTTTCTATTCTTTTATTTGTCTTATTTTCAATTCGTTTACTATTCGATCACTCGAGCCGTCAACTAATGAAGGCTTTGGTTCACACCATACAAGAATGAGGCGGTTTTCATAACACAAACTTTGCCACTAATAGAAGCACTCATTTATTCTATTACTAATTCTTCTTTTTATAATTAACGATGACTTTTGTCATTGCGGACACTTTGGCCCATAATCTTAATTCTCAGATTACATTAGATATACTATATTCCAAACATTAACAAAAGATGAGTGTCTCTTACTTTTAAGCTTTGATGGCAAACAACAATACAGTAGAGCCTCAAATAACACTCTCTTTCAATGCAATTATGTATTGCAGTAATGCATCCCAAAACCAGAAATCATTCGTTGGCTAATATTTTTAGCTTAAGAGATGTCTATCCTCTTATTCTTTCAATAGATAGCACTCATTGCCGCTCATTTTAAACTCATTTTTCACTATTTTAACGTTTTTTCTAATTATTGAGAGATGGCTGTACTTTAAACGACCATATATTTTATCTTACCTTATATTACCTTTTGGTAATACATTAGATCAAAGTTCAACTAAAAACCAAATTATTCTTAAATTTATTTTCTATATCTCTATATTTGACCCAAAATTACATTTATTTGATTAGATTGAAATCATATCTTTTGGATAAAACTATCAATAGATTTAAAGATAGATTATTTGATAGATTAGATAAAATAACTTTTCAATTAATTCTACATTTTTATCGTTAGTTTATTTTAATTTTCAAAATTTAATTCTAAGATTTACTTGGAGTAAATTATCACTAAATTAGCCTTGCTACTATCAAATACAACTATAATTAGGATTGAAAATAGCTATAAATAAACAAATGATTTTCTGAATGAATGACTGACTGATACATCAAATTATGAAAATAATAGTTTCTTCAATAAAATATCTTTAGTTTAGAGGGAATAACGTATTGTATATTCGTGTCGAGTGTTTAGTGATTGTCATTGAATAATACGTTTAATGGAAAGGTGTGTCGCTATTGTTTGGTCGACAACATAGAAAACAGTGATTATGTTTTATGAGTTGAATACATTCCTAGTGTATTATCGGATGCGATCAAATGTCGAGAAATCATTTTCACTCAATTTATTCAAATATTTGAAAATCCGGTAAAAATTTATCATAAAATTCATTCGAAGTCAAAAGAAATAGAATTTAATAAAACATGAGTTAAACACAAGTTTTATACTGTTTTTATACTGACATAAATGGCAATACATGGCATCACCACTTCATGTCGAGCATTATTTCATGTGATAGTCGTCCACTTGTTAATAGTGAAGCATTTCTCGTCATTCGTGCGCTCAAACTCTACAATTGTTTTGCTCTTATATTTGGAATTTAATAAAATGACTATTTTTTGTTCTATAAATTTATAGACTATAAAAGAGAAGAATAGAATCATCGCTTAGTCTTATGACTGAATCAATTCCATACATTTCAAGACGAGACAAACTCTTGAAATTCAGGTTTTTGTGAATATAATTATATAATAATTAGAGTTATATCTGATTATGTGATCTCTTTGAGGGTCGAATCAAATTTAAATGAAGATATAATTAATTATTTTTCTTTTCTAATGATAGCGAGAGTAAAGACTTTTTGATTTTGAATTTCGATAAAAGTTTTAGTAATTCTATAATATTATAATATCGGGCGCTTTCATCCATTGCTCGAACGCTTATTATTTATCCATAGTTTTAAATTTTATGAGAAAGTGGTATAAAATATATAAATCAGACAACAATTTACTCGATCTGATGGCATAGTTGCTACCATTGATGTTGAGTTTGTGTGCCCTCTCTTTTCATATAATTTGTTTTGAGACCGTTTGCCTCCAAGCGATTCGATTCTCTCAAATGAGTTTATCGTTCAATACATACACTAACTATTGAGTATTCAGTGTTTATCCAATGAAATATTAACAGAAATTATGTCAAAACGGTTCCAAAATTTGAATTTTCCATTTAATAGTGGAAGTCATCAACCACTGGACCCATAATTGTTGCCTAAGCGTTAAAAATTGTTAGTTAGGCATCCGGTTGTTGGCTCACCATTTGTTAAGACTTATTGTTGGCTAGAATTGTATAGATTTGCTCTGAATTGTCTCAGTTTATAATTCGATGTGAATGTGTCACTTCGTCTGTTGGTCTTTCACTATAGCGTTGAGCGGAAATAATTGACACTAAGTCTGAGAGATAGTCGTATAGATTGTTGGTATCGATGACTTGGATCTCATAAATTGCTATTCGATTAATCATTGGTTGCATTAATCATATTAATCATGAGTTTTACTCTCCTATAAGAAGAACAAAATATATTTGATTCGCTATTTTATTGACCCGAGAGGTCAAGACGTGAACGAACGACGAGATTCCTCCGATGGATGAAAAATTCCTCCCAATGAGAACCCGACGAATACATAAAAATCCTTAGCATTTAATTATAACTGATCACAACTCTATAATTGCATCCAAACTAAAACATTAATCAAAAGTCATATTCTTTACACAAAAGAATAACTTAAAGGCATTTCTCAAACTCTGAAGTTATTATATTTTTATATTTTTAATAAGTTATGAAAAATAAAGTTTTGATTAATTGCTTTTAATCTGTTTTAATGCTATTTAATGCTGTTCGCCGACCACTCACAGCATTCTTATTCTCAATGGTTTGCGTTGGACTCACGCACACCATTTATAATATATGAGTTATATTAAACATTCTCAGCTTATATTTGAGTGCACACCATCTTCACTAATATTAATAATGGAAACTACGCTTATTCTCTATTCAATAGAAGAGTCTGCAATAGAGCACAGAATAGCATCAAATCTAATGTTAATACAAAACATGTTTTAAAGAAAACAACGTTTTTCACAATTTATGGACTTTAGTAGCAGTTATGCCGATAATTATTATTTTTTTTCCTTAAAATCCTTACAATCCTTTTCACGGAACAATAGAAGAGGTTATCCATAGCTCGGGTCGGTTTGTTTGTGCCTCTTCTTCCTATTCTTTTCTATTGTTCGGCTAAACTTCTAAAAAGGCGATCCCTTTGACAGCCATTTGTTTTATGACCTTTTGGAGCGTCAGTTAGACTGACCGGTAATTGTGGTCCAAACTTTAGAAAATATATCTTTAAGGCAAACATAAAAAGCGGTCTTAACTCCTAAAACCCTTTCAGTGCTCTATCTTTAGACTAAACATTAAAAAATGTTTGAAACTAAACAAAAGACGACTAAAACTAAAACTAAAGATTACTCTCAGAACTCAATATTTTATGGTTTGAAAGAATTTTTAGTTTACATTAGAGACAAAAATCAGTGAAGAGTGAGTTCTAAAAAGTTGAGACCATTTGATAACAATTCAAAATAACACTTATCGATGATATTCTTTTTGAGTGATTTTTATTTTGTTTTTCATTTATAACAAATCATTTGTTTTCAATTATTTCTTCCAAATTATTATCAAAACTAAAACAACTTTTGATTAACAAATATATACCTTCAGATTAATTATTTGTTTAAAATGAACTTGCTTCTTCTTGTTCTAATTGAATATTATGTTAAAATATTAAACAGTGAGAACTTGTTATGAGACTAATCGCCATAAAAACATAAACTGTAAGTAATAGAAAATTTTCCAAAAAATAATGAAATTTAAGTGTCTTTGAGTCATAACATTATAATTAAATTCTTTATGTGTTTCTGTTTTTTATCATTCAATGCATTCAATCTTTCATATATTTATCCTTAAATTTGTTGTATTAGTGGCCACACAAGTGTTCACGTTCTCAAACCTTAACATCTAATGTTTTTCTGCTCGAATTTCCAAATGTTTGGTAATATTTTAGTTTAGTCTAGTTTTGATCGATTTTTGATTCTTTTAGACATCTTTTTTCAGATTCAGAGACCAAATCTGATTGTATGAAGAATTTCAGTCAATTCTATTATAGAATATTCTCTGAATTTCTCTAAAAATTTTCATTTCTTTCATTTGATTCAAATATGATGAGATGTTTGATCCCAAACTAAAATATTCAGTAACTAATCGAATAACTTTTGTTTTTAATATTTTCAAAATGTATTTAACCGATAGAATATCATTAGTTGATTGGGACCTATCATTTAGTATCATTGCCTGATATTTTGTTGACCCGTCACGAACCGGCAACTAATTTAATGGCACAGAATTGGATCGTGTAATTAGATAGCCGTCGGCAATGAATTTCTTTTACAATTTCTTCTATACAATCATCTGAAGGATTGATGCAAAATATATGGACATCAAAAACAAGACAAAACAACTCTGAATTAGATAAATGATGAAAATTACCAGGTGCAATTCATTAATAGAGTCGAAACAAAAAATTCTTTAGTCTCTAAGCATTAAATTCCTTTATATGGAATTCAAATCAAATTATATTAAATTTAAATGAAATCAAAAGAATTTCATTCTTTAGTATATTATCATTGCTTTTCACAAATTATTCCGTCCATTAAATATGTTTTAGTTGTGTTTAGTCGGACATTGACTTACAAACATTTGAGTCCATCCATACGTTTATTTGTAATGTCGTGAATAGTATGATATGAAAGAGCAAATTATATTGACATGACTTTAGTCTAATATTACACTAATTGCATGATAAAAATGTTCGGCATTTCTATTGCTTACCGTTTTATGTTTAAAACAAACAATAAATTAAATCTAATAAAACTTAAATTATTGGAAAACCAGAGATTGAAATCATTTGTTTATGAGACCACCCAATCAGATAATATTATATAAAACTGTAATAAATTTACTCGAATATATTTTACTCACTCAACTATAATTTTAATTTTATTAGATTTTTATTGACAAAACAAAACACTTATAATTGTGTCACTAAAACCTCGTTTTTCTAATATAATTGATATAAATATTATTATAAATATTTATCGCTTATTAATTGCTATTATTTTTAGATTTATTTTCAAATAATATTCTCTTAATTGAAAACTTGAAAAATGCTTTTATTGATTTATAAAATGAGTTTTTAATAAAATAAATATTATATTTAATTATATAATTACCGAATAAAT
>JAQFZL010000561.1:0-14866 GCA_034695685.1 Galumna lanceata
ACTGAGTCAACAGTGAGTCAACATTTCATATAAATCTGAGCGACGGATAGATTCCATTTGAGCTCATCTTTACAATGGAAAATACTCTTAATATAAGAGGAATTTCTCTCCAATTATTCTGATTTATAGTCCATCGAATTACTCGACAAAACTTATTGAAGCAATAAATGATTGGATGGACTCAAGACTCCACTCAAAACATTTCCCAAGAATTAAATAAATGTAGTAATAAGTAAATGTCGAACACAACATAACTTATTAGAGGGAATGGAATGGGAAGCAAAAGTTGTTCGAGAAATAGACTCAACTCTTGTCAGCTCTTGCAAATTGTTTTGCACTATATGAGAGAACATCAGAAGAATCATATCTGCAATTTCGGTTTATACGGATAGCAAAGAAAAAGTGACTGGCAAATGCCGTAACCAATATTTCCTTCAATTCTCAGAAAAGATAATCACTAAAGATAATCATAAGGCTTACAGATGTGACTGAAAGGGATGTGACTCCACAATCAGATAGAGAACTGCCTGCAAACGGCGACATATAATAATTTGCATATTGTTTAAATAAAAATTAAATTAATCCTTGCTCTCTCTCTCTCTCTCTCTTTCACTCACTCAATCACTCACTCACTCCTTCACCATCTATTATTCTTAGCGCGCGCGCCAGCGCTCTCATTCGCTCTCTTCTCTCGCTAAACTGGATCATGACCCCAACCCATTCCCGACCCACCCCAACGTAACTAACCCGAGTCGCTACCCCAACCCAACCCTTCAAACCCCCCCTTTCTCACAAACGATGACAAGAGTGCGACCTTTACCTTGATGAACCCAACCCTATACCCGTATCAAACCCAAACCCCATCTTTTATGAAAACTTCAAACATTAATAAAACCCCCAAAGATTATTCGAACCCTAACCTAAATAAGTTTGAATTATACCCTAAACTCACACTCTTATTATATTCTTATACCCTTTATTGTTAAACACAATTGAGTATAGAAATTCAGTTTGTGAATAGAGTTAAACTGAGTTTCTATTATATCACTTTGCACGAGAAACTTTGACCTATTAACATACCTAACATACCTAAACATACCTGAACAAAAACCCTGAAACAACACCATACTTAAAACTTAATATCGCTTTTACATTATATTACAACTGTTATACATTAATAGTGGTTGATAGTACCTAAACCCCCCCAGGAGGTGACGTCTGGTGTAGACTCAGAGGCCTGTGCAACGAGAACCACTTCGCGTTTATAGGGCCAATTCATAGCCTCTTTATAGGTCTAATTTAGGAAAAATTAATCGGTGGTTGCACTCCTTTGCTTGAACTTTGGATCTGGTTGTATTAAACATCCAGAAGGAGGGTCACTGCTAGGGGAGGTTCCATAAATGATCAACTAATGGCATTAAGAGGTGGGTAACGAGTGGCAAATCAATGGGCTAATTTATATCTTTTGTTTAATTTTTGTTTATTTTCAACTTATATTTAATCCCATGTTTTTTTAGAATTAGTTAAGTTCTTACTTTTGGAATAATTCCCAACTTTTGGTTTTAATTTGTATTTTCTTTTTAAAAGTTTTTGCTTCAATAAAATCTATTTAACCGTAAGTTGTCCTCTATTTAGCCGACTTGGGCGGGCGGTCGAGTGAACCGCTCGCACTCGACCGCCCGATGCTACCACTCTATGATGATGATTAAGTATATGCCCTTTCGGGCCATTGCTACCAATAATTATACTTAACTTTTCTTATACTGCTTTACTAACTCTTTTAGTTGTTTACAGCCATCGGTTCTGGTAAGTGGACCGTAGTGGGTAGGTCGGGCTAGGCCTAACCTCCACATCTGTTAGAGCAACGGTGGGATATGTCTTTTGGCGACCCTAGTCCTCACAGTTCTTCTTTTGGGTATGTTGTAGTGACCTTTCTTTGTAATGCTAAGTTCCGGTAAAGCGGGGCTAAGCTTACCTTCAGGGATAGAGCAGGCCTACGAGTCATGTATGGTCTAGCTCTCTCGCCGTTATGCTGAGACGGGCCAGCGCCACGGGCGCAGGTCTGCTTGCATCAACGGCGATGGCTTTTAAGCTGCAAGTCCTGCGAAAGCTAATTTCAGCGGGCTTGTTATAGCACAAAAGTCATCACCCCTCCTCTTAACTACAGTGCCCCTTAATATGACCTGTACCTACCTCAGTCAGACGGCTGTGCATTGCTGCTCTCCGTGCTCGCATGCTTATCTAATTTAAATAAATGCTCAAAATGACCAAAAGATTTTGCTTTGCATTAAAACTAGATAATGGATAATTTTGATGAATTACTGCTCGATCTGGGCTTAGAATCAAATGTGTGGGAGAATATTGATGTAGAATCAAATGAATACCTGCAAATTTATGGAGAACTTGAAAGGAGTGCCTTTGGTACAGATGATGCAGTGGTGCCTAACTTGGACCCGCTTACACCACAAAGACATGAAAAACCTATCACCGCCGAACATTTTCCTTTACCCACCGAGTCTGATTTTCCAGAGTTCAACTCCTACCTTACGGGTGAAGAGATGGACGATAAATCCTCAGACGATGACACCGAAGTTCAGGGACCTGATATCACCGAACCCAAAATGTTTGAATTCAGTCCAAAGTCCCTGAGTACGGAATCTGATTCCGACTCTTCAGAGAGTGATTCTGGGGAAGAGTCGCCAGAGATAATAAATGATCAATATCAGAGTGGCTCTGATTCTGAATCCGACTCTGGACCAGAGTCGGGTTCTGAATCTATCCTTATCTCTGATTCAGACGCAATCTCTGACTCTGACTCTGAGTCTGAGTCTGACGACACGACTAAGCTAACGGCAGACAAGTCCTGCTCTAACCCGGGTCTGGTGATCTCCAAACGTAATCCGAGAGAGGTAGACAGCACCAATGCCATTAACAATGACAACAAGCGGTCCTCTTTTGCTCAAACCGATCTAACGCGGAAAATTCCCGAGATGAAAGCCAAAGGCAAAAACACATCTGATTCGACCTTTAAATCGCAGACATCTACGTTGAATAAAACGCCCCGAAAGACTCGTAGAGGAAAAAAGACTGCTGCTAGACGAAAGAGAAAGAACCGGAATTTTGCCCGAAATTTGAGCAATAGGCTGTCTACTGGAAAAGACTCGAACGCCATAAAGAGGGGTTTAATGAAACTTCAAAGAAAAACCAAAAATCTAGTCGGCAAACATCTGAAGTTTGCTAAACAGGCGGCCGCCGCTACAAGAGGCGGCCAACCGTTGGCCTATATCAAGCAGAATATAGAGCTAAGGGATTATTTCTCAAAAAAATCAATGCAATTAGCCGGTCATCATCATTCAAACGAGCAAAAGCTTTTTACTAATGGAACTAACCACAAACTCAGTTCGCAAGAACTTAAAAATCTTTCAATTAAATTGTATCTTAAATAAAAATTCTATTCTCATTAATAAAAATGCTTAACAAACGGAGAGCAGTTAGTGCGCGGTTGTCTGTATATCGTGAGGATTGGCGAGGGACAAGTCCCGAAAATAGAGTTATTCTTGAAAATGTTTATATGTAGAGTATGGAAGATACCAATTCCAATGAAATTACCCAAATATTTCCGCATTTAACGTTGCGACGGCCAACACCTTCACCCCTCACCCCGATTTCGTGTACCGCGTTGAGACCGAATTCAGAACAGCATCCAATTGAAACCAATTTTTATGATATACTGTCCACACCTTACTGTGTGAGACAGAGGCCGGTGCTAACGCAAAGGCTATTTGAACCATTTTCTAAAGGGAGTGATGATGTCAGGGAACAGGTTTTGACCCCCTGGTTGGGCCATTTACCGACAACCGAATTATTGGATTCCTATAAATTATACAAACCCTATAGCATAGATTGGGCCAGCGAGTGCCCAAAACAAAGTTTTTCAACTATCAGACCAAACGACGGAAGTGTTTCTATTATTACTGTCTTTAATTATTATTTAATAGTAGGCCTCAGTGATGGCCGTATACTCTTATTTGAATTACCTCATTTAAAACATATTAGAACTTACCTGGCTAAAGCCGGTTTCCCCATTAAGTTCATAATTACGGGTAAAAATTTTGACCGTTTCTTCGTTGTGTGCGACACTGAATTCATTGAATATTGTTATTCAAATGAACAGGAGGTATTTCGCTGTTCCCACTGTCTTCCTTTTGCGGCCTTCTTTCATTTGATTGAACCTTTCCTCTTGATAGATAGTCAGGGCAACTTCTTCAAATACACGGATGATGAGATGGGCAAGGGGGTTACTTTAACTCTCGTATCCACTCTGACGTGTACTCCATTCGAGCATATAGAAGAATTGGCTAGTTACCATCCCCTCTACGGACACTCGGTCCGGCCGATAGCTCTTATTTACCAGGGTTGTATAGCTTTGTTAAATATTGAGGACGGAATGCAGCCGTTCTTAACCTTAATTAAGAAAGAAATTTTGTCCACTCAATCAAATGGAGTGGGTTACGTCTTGTTCTTTGAAGAAAAACTGTTTTATTATGTGGAAGACAATATAATTACCCAGTCTAATACTAAAGTTTTTGTACATCACTTGAATAATGATTTAGCTAATATGCGCGCGCGAGCATTATATACAAAAGGGGGCATTCTGAAATTTATGCAGATTTGCTCGAGATACCTGATGCTCGTCTTGAAAACAAATTATATAGAAATTTTTGACCCCACCTCTCAAAATAAGCTATATCACTTAGCATATGGCCACGAAATCACTTGTGCGAGTGTGATTGGCCCGAGAATAGTGGTGGGAATGGTGAATAACCATATCGTTGTTCATGACCTCTTTATGGAAAGTGACCTAACATGCTGGTGGTGTCGTGCCAGTTTTCATAACGTTAATTCGTATGTAAAAAAGCGCTGTATTCACTTCACTCCTTTCGAGGGAAAGTGAAAAGTATATCTAGTCAATGACATACTAACACTTAGTTTAGTTTTTATAATTTCATATTAGAATAATTTTTTATAAAATATCTTTAGACATATGGAAGAGCGCACGGTCTCGAAATCTCAGTCATTTGACGGGGGGGAAACCATTGAGTTCGGACTAACCCAGCCGCGTAATGGCAGTGCCTATCGTAACGTGACAAACATATACATCCCTTATGACCGCTATAATCAGATTCAGGCGGGAGAAAGCACACCTTCAACTCGCTTCATTACCAAAACCACTTCCGCAACGGCGCCTGAGAAACATCATGTTACATTCATGGGTTTAAGTCCTGACGTGAAATATCTTTTTCTGGGATACAAAAAGGGGTATTTCCGAGTTTTCGACGCAATTACCCTACGACCACAGGTCGATTATGAATTAGCTGTTGAACCCACTACCGAGTTTAATGTTACAAATATTTTCCAACATGGAAGCGAAGTATTCTTTGTTGTCTGTAATAACTTGGCTATAGAATATAAATTACATCATTATGAATATCGATACCGTTTTAGAACCGAAACCAGAATCATAGGATGGATACAAAAATCGAATGTGATTCTAGTAGATCGAAAGGGATATACATATATGATTAAGCACACACAAACCATGGAAGACAAACGAGACCGTTCTTATGGTATATTGAGAGACATGAAACTTCAAGAATCACAATTTCTTGGGAGTGGTATAGAACAACTGATCAAATTAGAGTCATCCATTTTGGAATACAACTTATATTTGATTAATTGTTCGTCGGGATTATATCTATTAGACTTTAATAGGTATCCCGACTCTGAGACGGGTGTTTGGTTCTGGAGGCAAAGTTTAGAAGCAGACCCAATAGGCAAACTGAGCTTAGTCTGCGGAGGTCCTTATTATTTCTACGCGACCCTTAAGCGATCAAATAGCCGTTCCGATAAAGTTATACGCTATAATACTTTGAACACTATCGGCATCTCGGGAGTCGACCACCGTTTAGAAATCCTATCCGGAGAAATAACCTCACTTCGGGCTATTGATAACTTTGTGATGGTCGGCACGCATGATTTGCATGTGGAAATATTCAGCATTCCACTCCGACTACGAATTTATGATATTCACGTGGGGTATGGCATTAGAACGGCCCTGATTTACAAACGATCACTGGTAATTGTCACAAAAGAAGGCCATTTTATTTCTCGCGACTTGCCCAAATTAGAAGACAAGTCGTGCTGCCTTCACTGTAGCGACCAATTTGGAAAAAAATTCAATGGGAATGTGTGTTGCCATTTCCTACCACCCAAGCCTTATTGATTGAGGATTCGATATCCGTGCACTCACTAGTTTATAAATTCTATTGTTTCAATTCTAGTTGTATAACTTTATTTCAATAATCACGAAATTAAAATACAAAGCAGAAACTAATAAAATATAAATTGTATAATAGATGGAGAGAATTTTTCGAAAAAACACCAAACAAAGAAAAAGTTCAGGAGAGTTTACCCCTCATCTGAAGTATTTGAAACATATATCCGTCAAAGAGGCTTCGGGCAAGCGATTTACTAAAGTGTTTGGGACATATAGTGATAATGCATTTGAGGGACAAGTTCACGAAGTAGCGGCTCATTTGGAGGGCGATAAAGCGAGCTATAAAGTGAGCGCACTGGCCTTTCATTCCAAAGGAATGCTTGCCGTCGGCTTCTCTAATGGCTTCGCTCAAATTTATGACCCCACATCTATGGAATTACACCAAGAGCATTTCCTGTTCATACCTAATAGAGATGACTCTCATATCCACCGAATTGAGTGTATTAAAGAGCGGTTTTTCTTCTGTTCCACTCACGTGATAATGGCGACTGAATATAATGATTTAGAACAGTTTGATATGTACGTCACATCAAGTGAGGTCGTTGGAGGAACCGCCGGGCGCATAGATTTCATCTTTGATAAAGAGGGACGAGTATATAGGGCACCCAATCTGATGTTAGGAGAAATGATTTCAGATAGACCAGAAAGTTATAACTTAGATTCAGTCGATAGAATATTTGACTTAAGTGTTGAATTCAATCCCGCTTATGCAATTCCGAAATTATTATTAGTGCAGAGTAAAACTCAATGCACTATAATTGAATTCAAGTATAAAACCCCATCTAAAAGACTTAGAGAATTGAGAGTGTGGACTCGGTTCACCTTGCTACCTGAACCAGATCGCAACATTACCCTGCAAATTTACCTTAACTTACTGTATTTTGTACAATTTGCGGGGTCAGAAACCCAACCTAATAAAATTTATTGTCAATATCTGTCGAAAGACAATGGACCGAGAGATAGTATATTAGTACTAGAAATCTTCAACCACACTATAAGGGATATGATTGTTAAGAATAGAATAATCACTGTTCTAACGCACGCAGTGAACATACTTATATTCGAAGTCGAAACTCATAGACAATTATATAACATAATTCCACCAATTTTCATCACAAAAGTAGAAATCCTCAACAATGCAGTGATACTTGGAGGAGAGGGACAAATACTGGTCAAACCATTGAACCCCTACAATAGACAAATATGTAACGAGTGTTACCTGAAATATTATGCTGAAGAAATCGAGAATAGTTCGTTTATTTGTCCTGAGTTTTTACCGACCAAAGAATGGTCACTCAAACAGAAGGAAACTGGGTTTATCTTGGATAATTATGTGCCATTCAAACTTTCTATGAAACCTGATATAAACTTGACTCAAACGATTGATTGACTGATGAAAGTCTAGAAAGAGACTTTTGAACAGTCAATTAGTCTTAATATTAATGTAATCTGCTAATCAATAAAAGTTATTAAATAAAAGTTGAAAATTTAATACTTAAACTTTGAACCATTTAAAATATTGAATTCTAACTTTTCTAATACAATACTAACGGCAATATCTTTCAAAATCCTTTAATATATCACCTTTTTATTTACTTAAAATACTTTATACTTAAATAGCTTATTAATTGAAATTCCATGACAGATGGACTCTACAGGAAACCCCATCCCCTCCAGCTCTAAGCGTTCATTTAAAGGACCGTGTGAGGGAACTCCCGAACCTAAGAAACCTCAATCGAAGGATCTTGAACCTTCTTTTACTTTTGACGACAATCGCACTGATTTGGTAATTAACACAGGTTTTCTGGCTCTGCGGTTATGTATCACCGCTATCAACTACCTATTCGGCTACATTGCTTTGGAAGCCTTAGATGGAACCGCAGTGCTTTTCCGTGTTAACGATTTTACCCAACACAATTTTGCTAAGCTATTCAATTCTCCGATAAGAGAAAACAATGAAATTTTATCGATCGAAACTATAGGATTGAAATTCGTTTTTGTTGGGAGAAATAAAGTTGTGGCGTGTCTCTTTAGTAGTCTCAGTACAAGGATAAACCAAGTGGTTGACTCGACCGTTTGCGGATATCTGAGTCTAAATAGAAATATCATAGTAACTAGTAAAGGGAGACTTATATTATTACGTGAGATATTTGATGAATTGTCAAGTTTCTGTTCTTACAAAAATTTTAATCTTAGTCACGGAGATGACATTGATCTTGCAGCCCAAATTAGAACTCCCGATTTTAAAACAACTGAAAAATTGATCTTGACAATCGAGAAAAATCGATGTTACGTTCTTAGATTCAGATATGTGTTCACACAGTTGGTTAAAATAGATACAATCAAAGAATTTTCATTATTTAAGGAGACACAAAGAATTGAAGGGTTAACCCTCATACCCCAACTTTATAACAATAAACTTTATTTCTCTCAAAAGAAACAGAGTGTGCTAGGAGAGATCTATTCTAATTTTCTATATCGAAAAATTATAAAAATAGAAAAAGGTTACAAAGATGAGTTAACAGAACCAGCAATTCTTTTAACCAAGGGTACCATCAGTAGATTCCTTGTCAAGAATAATTTGATAATTATATCCACTTCTGATGATAGTGTTCGCATTTATAACGAGATAGATTGCACTCCTCTTAAACATTTCAGTCGTCCACAAGCTAGCCTTTTTCCATTAACTATAGTCAATAAAACATTGTTTCATGCTGACCATCAAAAACTAAATGTTTATCAGCTTTAAATTAAACTTAGTCAAAATAATCAAATTATTTAGTAGTTTATTAAACATAATTAAGTTTAAATTAGATTTATTTAGATTAATTTGAATTCTTTAAAATTAACTCATTAAAAATTTCTAATGATTATAATAAATACAAACGTTATATTTTGAATTAAAATGTCGTTCATCCAATTATCAGGATAATACAAATGCCAGCGTTGAGGTTCAACCAGCTGTCGCTGAAATGTCTGGCATCAACCGGCTCTCGAGAGCTCTGCCAGGGCTGAATCCTGCCAAACGCCCCTTTTTGGCAGACGTGAAGATGTTCACTGATTTCAAAGGAATCCGTGAAATTAAAAGCGTTAAAACAGATTTGAATGAACCGTCTTTTCGCTGCGATATTTCTTTTAATGAGGAAATTGGAGGCATTGTTTCAGCCATGTGTTGCGGTGAAACAAACCTAGCCGTTAGTTTTGATAACTGTGTCACGATTCTCTTAAATTCTGAGAAACTTTATCGAATGGGACTCCCGATTAAACTTCATGATAAAAAAATACATAGAATTGAATTCATCGAGCAATACTATTGTTTCGTGTCTCATAATGTGCTGATATTTACCTCAGCTCATACTTTAATAGCGGAAAAAGTAAGAATTACATTAGACGCCCCTTTGGCGGGCTTATATTTCCATCCTTTAGCTATTTATATCATCGATAATGAGGGGTATATTTACTCCGGTTCAGAAATCAAACAATTAGTCACTATGAATGAAACCGAAAATAAATTGGTAGAAATAGACTCAGTAAGATTAACCACATTTGAATGCTTAGGTGAAATTCAGTCTTTTGAAAGACTTTTTGTTACCCTACAAGGAAATAACTATGAATCCTCTAGTTTTGCTTTAATTTATAATTCAAAAAGTATCGGGGTTATATCTATTAATGGGGATTTGAATTCTGTCAGACTCTTATATAGAGAGGAAATGAAGGGTCCAATAGAAGGATTTGTCAACTTGAAAATTTACAAAGAAAAGATCTATTATACAGTACTAAATCCTACTGTAATGCCTGAAAATCATTATATATATATAAGACCAATTATTCCGATGAAAAAGGGGTCGAAAAGAAAAATAACTCAGATGATCAAATATGATAGACTTATTATAGTTCTGAAACCCATAAGATCATTTGAAGTACAACAAAACAGAGTCGTTGTACTAAATATAGACCGTCATATAGAGATTTTCAATACTCTTACTTATTTAAAATTATATCACATATGTCCTATGCTCGTTCCTCAAAAAGATTTCCAATTTACTCATTTGCAAATCATGGATAGACAGATTTATTTAGCGGTATGGGAGGGCTACGAATCCCCTCCAACCGCCGCCATAATAGCCAAACCATTAACGATGACGAAACTTCAACGCTGCTTAGAGTGTTACGTTATCACTCATGAATATGAACACGAAGACATTCATAGCAGGTTTCGACCAATTTGCACTCACTACCTTGCCACTGAAGACTTCTCAACATTACAAACCAAACATAAATATATTTTTGATGTTTCAAAATAGTTATTTTTATTATATAACCTATAAACTTTGCTTAAGTAACTTAATACGCTATGAATTTTTAACCAATAAATCATATAAGACTGTCATAATTCTGAACGAGTGTATAAATGAGAGGCACTGATGATGGTCTTAGAAGAGACCATTTAACAGGGCCTCTCATGATAATTGGAGCCATCGTTGCGTTTCCTTTCCTTTTTCACGTCGAGTAATTATTTCCGATTCATTGTGCATGAATCTTTACTCTAATGCGCGTTTTTCCGATTTTCCGCTTACTTTAAGACAATGAATTTATTAACTCTATTGAAATAATCGATTATTTGATTCATTTAATTAGCAACAAAATGATGCCAATAAGATTTATGAATGCAAATCGAGTGAGACCTTATGCTCGTCCATCCCGCATCGATAGACAAAACGCGCCTGTCACTCTCACCTATGTGAGCGACTTGGAGGAGGAAGAAGTGCTCGAGGGCGTTGATTGGTTGTACTTTCCTCGTTCCACAGAACTAGTTCACTGTCGCATTAACGAACACTTTGCATTATACCAGCCTATGCCTCGACACATCAATGGAATTGCATTGAACTCAGGGAGGATTGCTATTATCTCCCAAGAGGGAGAAGCTCTTCTATTCAATGCGATTGATTTAAAATTTATAAAAAATTGTCATTTTAACACATGTGATATTATTAATCACACAAATGTCATTTCTATGGGCGAACATTTTCATTTTTACATAAATAATGGAGTCCATATTTGTAATTCTTTGGATCTGAGCTTAGTGTTCTCTGGATTCACCGAGAGAAAAATAATATGCGAAATTGATTGTATCCCCAGGCTATTGATAGATGAAGTAGGAAACATTCTAAGAGCCAAAATAAGCAGTAGACCCCTCCATTCGATCGTGAGCGACCGATTTATACTCGGTTTAAAGGATGAAAGGGCTGACTTTATGTTTGAGTTGAAAACCTCCAGCTATAAAGAGTTGATTTTAGTTCTTTTGGTGAAGGCAGAGTATGCATATGTTGTTCAGATTCATAGAAATGAAATCACAGGGGAACCATGCCGACTCAGTCTGTGGCAAAAATTTCCTATTGTTGAGAGGACTCCAACAAGACTTAACGTCAAAATTTATAAAGGAAGCATGTATCTAATGCGTTCATTTGATAATTCACGTACCAGTGTAGAGCTCTATAGAAAAAGGATAAGAATTTGCTCCAATAAACTATTGAATACTAAGTTGATTCTACAATTTGAAACCCCTATTATAGACTTTGTAGTAAAATCCGGTTTATTGATCGTGTTGAATAATCATATTAGTATATTTAAAGTACATCGATATCAGCAGTTATTAAAAATTTATTTACATAACCCATCCTTTAGCTTCAGTAATTTTCTTTGTGTTGAAAGAGCTTTGTTCTTGGTTGAGTCTAGGGGTCGCCTCCTGTCAAAACAACTGGGTAAAGGGGCAGATATTTGTAAAAATTGTAAATATAAACACTTGGAGGATATGAAAAATTGTACACAAAGAATTGAACAAAGTCAAGCGTTAGACTTCTATTGTACAGATAATTTTCCAAATCGAGAGTATGAGTTAAAACAACAAAACCTTAATTTCTTCTATTAAATCACTTGAAATTTTGTTTAAATCATTCAAACATTCAACTTCATGTTAATTATCTATAATGAATTATTATAAAATAACTTCAATAATTTTATTAAATTAAATAAAAATTAAAATACGATTAATTTACTTTAAATGATTCTCTAATTGCATACTAAAACGCTGTTATGATGGTGTTCTTGGAAGAGACCGCTTAACATGACAGCGCTTTACACGTTGTATAGCGTGAGAATCTGTTCATTGACAATTGAATAGAAAAATTGGACACCTAAGTGAAATTCAATTCTGAAAAGCGTCAGATAAGTTGCAAAAAAATTAAATTTTTAAATTTAAATTCAAAGCGTGCATTAAGAGTTTGTATTTTTCAAACCATTTTATTCACATATTTATTCAATTCGAATAACTATAATTTTTATTGTTTAATTTATCATTAGTGTCAAAGAATTGTAAAAACACTTCCGACGAGTCTGATGAGATCGAAATTAATGAACAGTTAAGACAGATACCTATCGTTATAATGGAAAGATTAGATCCGAATCGCTCAACCCTTTTTCGTGATTTTCTTCTGCGAGATATCGGAGACTTCACGACTCATGTAACACTTCAGAGTCTCCTTGATAATAACGTCTCTCCTACCTCTTCAAATAATAATCATGACAGTGACCAAACCGAGATAACTGCAACCAATTCGACGACCAAAAGCCCAAATGACATCACTGTACCTAATAATGTTTGTGAAAATGTTTGTGCTGAAAACAATAATAATAGTGCATCTGATGAACGTGCGGTGTCTAATAATAACATTCAAAGTGCAACCAATGACAGTTCTCATAACAGTGACTTTGCGAATAATCAACCAATGAATGCAGTGATTCCAACCGGTGATTCTCCTAATTTATCTCAACATCTAAGTGATAGTGTGATTGAACTAAATGCAGAGGAAATCGCACAAATAGAATTCCTTCAGAATGAGATGAATAGTGCTTTACTTCAATCAGATCATGAAATGTTAAAGATAAGAGAAACTCAAACGGCACGCGAAAATCGTAAATTGAGTCGTCTACAAAAATCAAAGAGGAAACCAAATAAAGCAAAAAAACAACTAAACCGACTCGTTGACACCTCTCCCATAAGAGAGACATCCACCACAGAACAGCTGAACAGACAACAATACTTTGATACGACATATCCTTCACAAAGACAGAGGCCGAGTGCCACTATGCGACCACCACTCGTATATAGTTTACCCCCTACTTGTCGTACCGAGGAAGATCTTGCAAGAGAAAATAGTGAACAGAATTTGTTTAAAGAAAAAAGAAAAAAATTGAGTGAAACGGCCTTTAATAGATGGGCCTTAAATTTTCGAACAAAATCCCAAAAGAAAAACATCTTGGATAGTGTGTACAGTCGAGCTGTGCCGGTGAGAGAGCGATTCTTCTTGAATCCTGCCGACTTAGCACAGCAAAAACTTGAAGAAGAAGAGAAAAAGGAAACTGAAAGGGTCGCTGACGGAACTGCTATAAGACTCCGTACTTTTCAAACCAACTTGAGAGAGAAAAATAAAAAGCTTAAGAAAGCAAAACCAACAAAAACAGACCTAAAAACTAAAAGGGGATACAAACATATATCGACCTACATTAAACAAAAACGTGGCGAAAAGAACCCCGAAAAAAAACTAATAAAGGAACGGAATCGGCTTTCCCGTGTTATCGCAAAAACAACCGATTCTAAAAAAATGGATAAACTGAATCTCAAGTTTGAAAATATTCACAAAGCTTTAAATCGCCTTAGAGCCGGCGTCGACCGCAAAACTTCAGATAAGCCGGGAGCAGCGAAAATAGGAGATTATGTCTGGAGTGAAAAGTTCAGGTGGGTGCTGGCCCCTCCGTCGACTGTTGAGTCTGAGAAAATCATAGAAATACCTGAAACGAGAGAAGAGTTAACTATTCCGGATGTTCCCCCAGAAACGGGATCGAAGACGCCAATCGCCTCCGATTCGGAGACGGAATGAAACGAGTTTAAATATCACATACTGCTCATCTCTATTAATTAAACTGATTTTCATAAATCACTACTCATTTCATGACTATAAATGATATCAGTTTATTTTAAGTGATCACTAGTTAAACTTAATTATATTCATAAACATTGGACTAAAAGTGAAACAGTGTTCAGTGGTGATAGTGATGAAACACTCAATGGGACCGTTGCTATAATTATGACGTCATCAGATGATACGGCAGTTGAAGATAGTGCCCGCCAGTGATGGTCAATCCATATTCTCATCGATTAATTATGTGTTGTGTTTGGAAGTGCCAAAGAGTTTCACTTATAATAGTAACACTGTTGTATATGTGTCTCGTCCAAAGCAAACGCACCATCAGTTGACAGTCGTGCGCCTCAATTGCTGCCCAAATTCAATACAGTGCTCAACAAAGTGTTCAGAACAGTGTCTCTAACAGTTCATCCATAGGTCAATCAAATGCCATTTTCATGTCGAAACAGTGCAAATCGTGACAATTCAACGCACAACTAAACTGTTAACTTATATAAAACTAATTTTTCATTTGTTTTATATTAAATAATGGAATATAAGTTTCTTT
>JAQFZL010000562.1:0-14863 GCA_034695685.1 Galumna lanceata
AAACAAAATAAGAATAAAATTTCAAAACAGGTATTAATAAATAATTTGTTTATTAATATATTTTAGGCTCAAATTACAAATTTTTAGTACTTCTGCCAAATATTACAATAAAAGTAATTTTAATAATTTTAAACATAAATTAATAAATCAGTATTTGCTTTGGTTTTGAAAGAATGTGATTAGTCTGTACTTTAAATTTCAATACTGTATCCAATGATTATTGTGTTAATAAATGACTAGAAAGGACTGTTCACACGGTCTCCTTTCTCACTGATTAGGTCTTCCTTTTCAACATAAATGATCCGTTTTTATCATTTGATAATATATTTATGAAATAACTTCTCAAACAAATCATAAACAGAACTAAAAGTGATTTAATTCACATTAAATATGATTTTAAGTCAATTAAATCTGTTCTCATGATTTGTGCACTTATTTTGTGTTTCAATTGTTTGCAATTAAGTCAAACAATAGAAGGAATGAAATTTGTATATTATTTGTATTATAATCTGATTTCTTTGTTAAAAAAAGCTTTAAATTTCTATAAAACAGTTATTTTGTATAAATAACACAAAATGATCACAAAAACGCTAAGAAATAATTACTCAAAACTTAATTCTCTGTTAAATTCGAGTATTAATAATGTATTAAAAAGTTTTGTATTTCTACTAAACCTTTAATTCAATAAAGATTTAATAAAATTTAAATTCGAGTCTTAATAAAAGATTAGAAAAGTTATCATTAATTGTAATAAATAGTGCATTGAATTCAAAACTATTAAAATCCAATGAATTCTTTTTTCAATTAGTTATCAAAAAATAAAGCTTTCGTTCGATTCGACAAAAATTATTACTCAAAATAATTAACAAATAAATACTAAAAATTTTGGATTATTTACTCAATCCTTGAAAACAAATATAGAAAAAGAAAAACATTAATAGAAATGAAAACAAAAAATTGAAGGCATTTTCTAATCAAAAGATATGAAGAGATATGTGACATACCATAAGATATGCCGATTGACTGTATTTATAATAAATTTTTTAGAATATTCTAAAATTAAAGTAAGATTTACGCTAATTTTGGAGCCGACCTATCATTGGTAGCCGAGACTTTGCGCAAAGGTCTACCTTTTCTGATCTGATCCATAAGTGATTCTCGACATACTTTCAACTCTTGAGGCAAATGAACTGAATTGAACCAACTGTTGACTCGAGCGGCCACTGCGTTCTCAAAGTTCTCCTGAGGAGCAGATCCGCGATTAACACATTTTGACATTTCTTCATATTTTGATTGAGAAGAACTATAATTCAAATTATTATTGCTTTCGGAGGTATTAGAGTTAATCGTATGTCTTGTATTCGCATAAAAATCTGTGGAATAGGGATGACTCTGTGTTTGTTGAAAGGATTGTTGAGTGTTTTGAGTGGCACTCAATTTATTAGAAATTACTGAACGAACGACACATTGTTTTTCAGTTTGAGATTCTTGTGTCGGCTGTCGAGAAGTTGTGTTAATGATTTTGATGCCCATGGTAGGTTGAGAACTACGCCGTTGCAACTGTTGCTGATGAAGAACCGGTCCATATATCGGTTGAGTTTGTGGAGTCGGTTGTGTAATGCCTTGAATCGGATGACCAATTGATTGGTAATGAGTGGCTGATTGAGAAATATTTGCTAAGTTTAAAGCAGAAGAACTAAAATATTGTTGACTTTGGGTTTGAAGACGATTTAAATTCTGATTTTGAGAGTCGTTTACTTCAGAAACCGATTGTTTTCGTTGCATAGCCTGTGCGGCCGCTTCTCTTGCGATTTCATTTTGTTGTCTTTGAGCTAATTTGACGCTAAGACTTGACATTAGACTTTCGCGATCACAAGAGGCTAAAGTAAAGGCAGCCTTTTTACGACCAGATTCGGGCGATTGTCTTCTGTGACGAGAAGAAGAAGAGGACGAAGAAGAAGAACGAGAGTGATTGCCTGTCATGAAAGCCATTAAAGTTTGTTGAATTGAATGGCTTTGAGTGGATGAACGGTTAGGAACAGCGCTGTCAGAATTCCATTCTTCATCGCGACTGGAAAGGGAAACACTGCGTCGTTTGGCCAAACGGGGACTAATCTGAGACTCAGGTTTGTATTGACCCAACTTTGAGTTGAGTGTCTCGAGGAACTGTCTGTGAACATTAGTTATCTTATTGTAGTGATGGCTATGATTATTGGCTTCACTGTCTGAAAAGGCTTCAGGCGGTGGTGCCGGCAGTGGTAGTGATGAAGAATGATCTTCATTTGAATGAATCTGTTGTGTCTCCACACGAGTGGAGGACTTTTCAAATAGTTTTTTCGTGTTTTGATATTCATTTGTTTTATTCATATTTGTATTGAGAAAAGAAGTGTTTGAGTAAATGACATCAGAATTGCGTGGAGTCGACATTTCCGTCGTTGAACTCAAGTTTTGTAGTGAAAGCGTTAATTTATTTATGTCTTCATAAGTGGAATAAGTTTTACTTAAATTTTGTATCTCTTCATAAGTGTTAACTCCGGCAATCTTTAAAGTTCCCAAAGTTATAGCATTTGGATTAGAAAGGGTTGATGTGCGGCGAACGGGTGGCGGAGGGGGCGGTCGAGACGAACGATTAATTGTTAGCGTAGACGCACTCAAATAATTTTTGTTTTGAGATAACATTTCAGATGTGGGACTATTCGAACGCTCGGGATTTGTAGGAGTGATTGAGCCCTCAGAACAGGCGACGTTTGAATCCTCTGACATCAGTTCAGAAGAATTTGCATAAATCGGATGCGAATCGTTATAATGAGAAGAATCGGTTGTTGTTTGACTGGTTTGGGTTGAATTATACGTCAAAGCACTCGGTTTGGCCGGTATTAAAGGTTTGTCGGGTAAAAGGTCTTCACGTGTTGGCAAATCTGGTCTTTCACTTGATTTGTGATTATTTTGAATTTCTTTGTTATTTAAGTTTAGAATAGAAACCAGATTTTCCGCAGAAGTTTTAGAATTATATTCATTCAAAGATTTTGAAAGACTTCTATTCGTGTCATAAATGTTAATATTCTGCGATCTATTTATGGCATCACTTCTTCTTTTAGAGGCCGGAATACTGGAAGTGCTGGAAGTACTACCACTGCTTTGCTCAGAAAGACTCGAAACCTATTTTCAAAAGTATAGTATTTCAGTATTGCGTAAAAAATCAGTATTTTGCTAAACATTAACTCAAAACTAACTCAAACCTCATTATTCTTGAATTGATTGACATATTTATGAGAAGTACTGTTTGGGAGGTGTGCGTAATGTATAAAGTTATAGTCCTGTGACATAAAACCAGAGTCTTGTGAAGAAATGCTTGTGTGACGAAACACAGGACCGGGTCCTACACTTGGCTTTTATTTAAAAAATAAAAATGAAATTAAATCAAACAAAAAACCAAATCATAAAATGAAAGAAACGAAACAAAGAAATGATCAAAAAAGCAATCACTCGAACGAATCAAATATATTCGAAGTAATAAATAGAAGGAAAAAAAATAAAAAACAATTTTAAATGAAATTTAAACATATAGTGGTATTCAACGGACATAATCACGAATTCAATTATTTTCAGTCAATTTTTGTTGTTATTATAAATCAAAACTCGATTCCATTAATAGTTTAGTCACAATATTAGCACAATTTGTGTCAAATTCAAGAGTTAAGTCATTTACGAATTAAAATTATTTATAAACCATTTTTATATAACAAATAGACTTAAAATGATTTTAAAAATAGACATTACCTGTGAAAGGGATCGGTGTCTACTGCAGTGGTGTGACGGAGAATGAGTACTACCACTGGAAGAACTGTTGAAACTACTGATTGAACACATACTTGATTTGCGGGAACCAAAAGATGATGGACTACTTGGAGGGGTTTGTAGAGAAAAGGCTGCCGTTTCTGAAGAACTTAATCGCAGATCCGAAATCACTAATTCAGAAGAAGAGGGCAAAGAGTAGGGGTCGGCAGTCATTTTACAGAGAGCGTCCAATATTTCCTGAAGATGTGTCACTTCCTGAAGCATTGCTAACTCTTCCTCAACGACTGGACGCAACAAATTAACAAAAAGGCAGAAATGACTCCTTTCTTCAATGAGTGCCCGACGGACCGCTTTTTTCTCCATTTCTTCAAAAATATAGAGTTTTTCATTGGTTTCCATTGAGTCCATAGATCTGGACATCGAGTGATTACTATTCCAATTGTTGGACTCAACTTTAAGTTTATTCTTTGCCTGTTTTCGTAAATTGTTTAACCGAAGCGTATGAGAAGTGGACGCATATATCGCTTGATTAGAGTCAGAGCTATGCTTTTTCTTCAATTCCTGTCTCAATCTTTTGTATTCTTTGGAATGTTCTTTGTCTAATTGACAGCACGTCTTTTTCCATTCCTCTATTCTGTCCTGAAGTGGAAGAATAAGACAGTCCATTATAGAACTGGTAAATGTCTTAAGTCGAGCCTCTACTGATCGGTGTCTCAGACAAAGACGTGTCAGTGCAGTTCCGATTTCTTTGGTTCCGCCTAAATGTTATTAAATATTTCATCGATTCATTAGAAACAGATTTTAAGTTAACTTTGTTTTTGCAAAAAGCCTTTTATTGTTTGACTCATTGGATGCCGACGTTTATGAGGAAAAAATGCAAAATTAAAGCTATTTTTGTAGAAAATCGGCTTTTTTTGAAGACAAACCATTAGTCATTAAAGGAAAAGATTTTTGCAAAACACGACTGACTTTAATATGAAAATGAAACCATAAAAACCATAAAAAAAAGTTATTTGACTCAATTCATTGCATTTGGAATTTAATTTATTTTTTTTCCATTTGTTTATTAAATTAAATCTTTGAATCAGAAAAATAATTTTATTAATAATAAGATTAAACAATAATTGAAATTATAGGCAAAACTAAGGATAAAACCAATTGGAAATCTATTATTAGAAATTAATTACTAATAGAAGTGGAATTAAGTCGACACGAGTGGCCAAAAGCACCAAAAGTCTCTTAATTTAAAAGCAAAGTATAGGATAGAAAAGGATTGGCTTTATTTTCAATCAGATATCATGTATTCTTAATTGGGTTGAACTGAACTCCAAGTTTGAGTCTATTCCCACATAAGTTGTAATAATTATGAGTTCAATTAAAATTGGATCAATTTATTAAAGGAATACTCTTTTAATGTTAAAATCATATAATTATATGAAATAAAAATTAGATTCTCAGTTAAAATACTAAAATCAATGTTAAGTTGTCCGCCCTCTCACCCAAAACCCAATTATTATATTTATTACAAATTATTGTTAAGAAATGGACTGAAAATACTTTATTGAAGAGTAAATGAAATTCTCTATTAACTGATGGATATATAAGAAGTGGAAAAGCCGTTAAACTTTGCAATATTTCTAAGACGTGATACGCCTTTCAATATATAATTATTTACAAAAACGGGTTAATTATAAAAGAGGTTTCATTCACTAATACAATGAGAGATGAGTCCAATAACTGATTATTAATAGTTTTTGGGTATACCTCGAGTAGAAGTGGCCATATCTGCGATCTTTTGGAAGGAATCGAGAAATGCTGTCGACGAGGATATGGTCGCCCTTTTAATCATAAGACAATTCATAAGATATTTGACAGACAATTGACACAATAAATAAGAGAAATGACTTTTTCTAACAAAAGACTGGTTTTGCTTCAATTGACTCAACTTTTTATCGTTAGATATATTTTTGTCAAAAACCAAAGAAAAACTTTTAGTCATTACTTGTCAACCATTAAAACATATAATCAATTTGTTAATCAACTTTCATTTCATTAATATAATTGATTCCGACTTACTTTAGTTGTGAATGAAATTTGTTTGCCTTAACCACAAAGTCATCCCAATTGCCATTTCCTGACTGAAACCAATCAATAATTAATTCAAACAAATAAATAAAAAATGTGTTATTAAAACAAATAAAACACAACTCGTTATCAGATAAACAACTCTTTAATATTTGATTTAAAATTTAGTTTATTTTAAAGTCAGATATCTTTCAAAAAGCGTTTATTTGTTTAATATTAAAGTGAATTAAATGATTGATTGACTCAAATCAATACAAACATAACTCTCATAATTAGATTTAAATCAGATTTAAATTAATTTATAAAATAAAAAGTTGTCAGACCTTCATATCATTGATGATTATCTGGAATAGTCCTCCCAAAGCACTGCAATCCCTTTCGACAACGAATTGTGTTTCCATTTCAGACAATTTGGTGACACTTTTGGATCAATTCATTGAAATCGAGACCAAAATAAACAAAATTCAATAATTGTTTAACTAATTCGTCAAAAAACGGTTGCGATTTAACGATAGATTTGAAGTCAATTTAAAGACAGTATTTGTTGACTTTTGAAGATTAGACAATGAAAATGGACTTCCGGTGAAGAGAAGACAAGAGATGAGTTGAATTCAGTGATGCATAGCTTTCGACACAAAGATTGCATTGGATTCTAGTATTACTATTGAACTAATGCTTAAACTCTGAGACACCACAACATTGAATGGACCCACACTTTAAAGACCTTTAAATAACTGCTATTTGTGTCGACAATATATCCAAAGAGTTTGACTGAAAATCACTCATTAATTATCATTAAATTCTTTGGATTTAATTCTGACAAATGATAGCATCGATTCAAATGCTTTTAGAGAATAAAAATATAGAGTGAAATACACGAGAAAACAATGAAATTAATCGATATTTTCCAGTAATTGATCGCAGAGTCAATGCATTTACTATTGGCTGTTGTGGCGACTCATAGGCAGTACTGTGTATACACTCAGTACTCAGTCACGATTGTATGCCTTTACTACTGATCACATTCACATCAAATCCATGCGAGAAGAGAACAGATCAAAAAAGCTGTATTTCATGCTTAACATTAAACACAGTGTTTAGGGTTGAAATGGCTTTTGCACTGAACGCCAACAAAAACCTGAGTTGACTGAATACAAGTGAATATAACTCACAACTTCACCATAACTTCAGAGATGCTTCAGAAGACTGTATTATGAGTTCTGGATTATGAGTTCACTTTTTTGCTGATTTCTATCTAATGCTTCAAAATGTTTATTAAAGAAATAGCACAGAATGAAAAGTACTGAACGCCTACCACTCAAAGAGCTGTTGTCTGCCATCAATTGATGTCGAGTTCGAAACAAATATCGTTCGCAATGGAAAGACTCGAAAATTCAATATAAAACACGAGTTAATAAAACTCGAATTATACTTAAAAAATAGACTGAACTGGAGTTCATTCACGACAAGTCACTCATCGACTAAATATAACTATAACTATACTTCTGTAATGCATTACTTGCGGTATATATGCGGATGAGTTGAGGAGAAAATTGCGATAAAATTAATATTTCTCACAATCCGTACATTAAATTTCACAGATTTGTGTCTTTCATCGCTTCTTATTTTATGTTGAATTGAATTTTCATATTTTCTAAAAGATTTTAAAATTATAGGGAAATGTTATTCAATATAATGGTGTCATTAGTTTGTGTAGTAATTGGTTGGTTGATGAGTGTTGCCGTTCTCTACCTATAATTTATTGTCTAATTATCATAAGTTTATATATTCTTTGCATTCATTGTTATAAACAAAGTGTGAAAAGTTCTCATAAGTTTCGTAAGCGATTCCACTCTTTTTTATCAGAAATGTTCGTCAACTGACGACTACACACAATAACTGAATTGGATTTTCGAATAATTTTCCAGTTTGTACTCAAAGCACAGGCGAGTAGTATAGAGGTCGTACTTTTTCTTATTTTTCTGACCATTCCCTTCCCGAACCCTTATTTAATTAAAAAAGGGATTCCCTTTCCCGGCCCTTAATGAAGTTTTCAAAATGGTTGCCGAACCCTTAAAATGTATGCCCTTTAAATTCTTAAAGTAATTATAAGCATAACTTTATGTAAATTTTTATTGTTCATTAAATAATTTATATGTAATCTGATCTATCAATAATAGATCACATAATTCATTAAAAAATGTTGTTATAAATAAAAAGTAAAATTTAATTTAAAAATTATTACAAATTATGTAATTTTTATTTTCAGTTTAAGATAACGGTTTAGAGGCCATACTTTTCTTTTAAGAACAAACCCTTTCCCGACCTTTGAGTGAAATTTTCAAACCCTTCCCTTCCCGAAACCCTAGGGTCAAGCGGGACCCTAGGGAGTAAGGATTGAAAAATCCGACCTCTAGTATCAATCATACAGTTGGACCTATGATAGGGTATACCCTTATAAGTTATAAATTATAACGAATATTTGAGTAGTACTTCACACAAAACTTTTTAAAAAACATTTATTATGTCAAAATGATTGATTACTCAATGAAAAATTAATTTAGCAAGTTTCAAAATCACGTTCATATCACAATTTAATCTTCTAATAGTTTACTTCAGTTAAATTAATTGATAAATAATTAAATTTCAAAGTTTCAAAATTTTAAATTATAAAGCAAAAAAATTAGCATGGTCATAAGTTAGCAGTCCCTTTGCAATCATCCAAATGAAGATAAATATTGGCTTGCTTATTTATATATTATTAATGACTAAATATATCATTTGAAATGATTCATTCCCTTTCAAGTCTTGTTTACTCGTTTTTAAATCATTTAAAAATGAAATCTCAAGTCAGCCATTAATCATAAATAGAATTATTTATAGAAGTAGTGAGCAGTAGAAATAACCTTGCTTACTGCTTATTGTTTAAAACTTAATGGTTAATCTATATTTGTTGGTTCTTTCAGGTGTTTCGGTATACATCTCTGCGTTCACTTTAATGGCGATCGCAATCGACCGCTTTTTTGTAATCATTTATCCATTTAAGTCACGAATGCCAATGAAAACCTGTCTTTTTATAATTGTAATCATATGGCTGTCGGCCTGTTTGCTAACACTTCCATACGGACTGTTTATGCGGATTATGTACGACTCGGACATTATCTTTTGTGATGAGTATTGGCCGCACGAAACCAGTAGAAAAGCATTTGGTTTATCCACATCTGTATTACAGTTTGTGATACCATTTATTATAATATCGTTTTGTTATATAAGAGTGTGTAGTAAACTATCACTCAGAGCCCGTTCAATGCCTGGCGCTAAAAGTGCCCGAAAAGAAGAACAGGAAAGAGAGAGAACTCGAAAGACAAACCGTATGCTTATATCAATGGTAGTCATATTTGGCATCTCTTGGCTCCCATTAAATACTCATAATTTAGTTCAAGATTTTTATATACCGGCAGCGCATTGGAAATTCTCCCGGGCTTTCTTCCTTCTCGGTATGATCTTGTTTAAGTACTTATTATTTAAAAAATTAACCATGCTATAAATTATCATTATATGTTCAAAACATTTTATATTTGGATCTAAAGTAAATTTTTTGGTTAACTTCTCGAATATATTCAATTTGAGTGAATATAATTGAGAACATAATTGATTTGACAAATTTTACTTGCTCAACCAATACTCTTGGTATTCACAGTATTTAAGTCTGTTTCGGATATTAAATGAAAAAATTTATTCATTTATTCATTGAATTTTAGATTTGACTTAACATAAAGTGAGAACTTCTAAACAATTGCCAACTTTTTAATTGAACTAAATTCTGGTGAAATAACCTAAAAGTGATGATATAGTTAACTATACAATGTTTGACATTCGCATGATTTAACATTTAATTTCAAATATAAAATGAAAAACTTAATCCTATTTACATCTCTTTATTCAATTATTCCATTAAATTAGTTTTAAAGTATTGTAAGTAAGCCTAACCTAAAACATGTTTTCCTGTTTGTCAATACTGTCAGTGTTTGCCCAAATTATTTGATACTTTCGATTTGGCAATACATCCAAACAACACTTTTTCTTAATATGAGAACTGAGTGAAACTCAATTTCTATTCTTTTGTTATATTCAACAAAAAGTTTGTAAAACTTGTGATTCAAATTCAATTCTATTCACAAAATTTCATTCATTCGTCGATTTTTCAAATTAAGTTTAAACTATTATTTTTGTCTGAAGATTGTTAGCAATAAATTTAAAACTCATAAAATGTACTGAAGAACAAAATAATTGAATATAAAAAGAATAACAAATCAGTTGATAATAATATGAAATATTTCAATGAAATGAGAATTACTGTCAAACTGTGCCCATCACTGGACTATCTGTTATATTCAGACCTCATATAGTTTTCTATAAATGGATTAAAGAATTTAAGCGAACGAACCTATTATTCGTTAACTAAACAACTGTTGCTGTCATTCAATGATTGCGCGATTGAATCGGAAAATAGTAAACAATTTGATAGATAACTGATTCGCGAATTTCTGATTCAAACATTCAATTCATATAAAACTTTTGTCGTTCTTTCACTTAAACACAAATAATCCATAAAATCAATGATAAGAAACGAAAGCAATTCTTGTTCGTCGCTCATATGGTATGAGACATACCATAATAATTAATAGACTGTACTCTATATTTCAAACTCAGTCACCAATTGATGTCAGAGTCTATGGATATACATTTGTTTGCCAATAAGACTAACAGAAAAATTCTATACATGCATAATTGATCTTGAATAAAATATTATCATAGTCTTTACTCCAACAAATAATAACAATTTTAAAGTTGTTAATATAAATAAAACTATACTAGGTCATTTGGTGGCCATGTCTTCCACGTGTTACAACCCATTCCTGTACGCGTGGCTCAACGAAAACTTCCGTAAGGAGTTTAAACAAGTGCTGCCCTGTTTTCGAACGTCACTCAACACTTCTGGATCTGTACAGAGGAGGACAGCCGGAAGTGGTGTAACCCGACAGGCAAACAACGCCGCATTTAAAAGAGAACCCAATGGTGGCGATGATGAACGATATGGACTTATTGCTCGCACAGATACTGTCAAAGAATATATACCACTGGATGGTATAAATAGCAGTTGTTCTGTCAACTCAACACCAATACATGTGTCGGGTGACCGGTCCACAAGTGTCACATATTTGGTGGACTCCAACGAATCGACTCCAGTGGTTAAGACTCGTTTGGCTCAAGAAATGAATAACACTATTAATTGTGATTCTGTTTAAAACTTTTCAAAAAATTATTGACTTTTTAGAGCCTTTAATACAAAAAAAGGTTTTCAGAGTTTAGAAACAAATGTTTTTATTGTCTTTTGTTTTGAAACTATATTTTCAATGAATGTTAAGATAATTTTCAAATTTATTTATCAAAAGATTAAAATGGTGTCAAATTTATTAATAATTGAATCTTGTTAAAATCATTAAAATGCTTTTTCTATTAAGTGTTTACAAAATAAGATGAAATCGTTTTCAATTTGTTCTAAATTTGAAACATTTCTGTAAAGTATTCATTTATTTGACTTTTATTACAAATAAAATCAAAATTAATATTGTGAATGAACCTTGCTCATATTCAATCATTGCAATCACATTTGTTGAGCGATAAACACAAATATTGCTATTCTTCTCACAAAATAAATATTGAACTCAGCTCTGATTTTTCATAGATTTGTCCGAAAGTAAACCCAAAGCGAAAATATTGTCATAACTGATAAACTCAACAATAAATCAGATATTTTTGGATCGAATTCTACCATTTGTTTGAACACATATTCAGACAATTAGTGTCTTCACGTATTAATGTTTCTCCTTATCGGTACACCATTTGGCCATTTATTAAAACATTAATGAATTTGGGTCTGACCTCAAAGTTACTTCTTTTTATTAGAATCACTAAAAATAGAAAATTTGTTCTTTTCTTCGTTTATTATTATTTTTTATTACCACCAAAAGTTGAAAGGGGAGTAATCTTGTAAAAATTATCATTAATAACAAAAGCATACATTATTTGTCAAAAAGTTTTGACTATTAGTGTCACCCAAAGGGACAATTGATTTGATTTAAAGAATTATTTTATACATATTATAATCGAATAATTAATTAATTGTTTCAAAGATTAATAAATTTAAAAAAAAAGAGTATTGTTTTAAATATTCAACCGACAAAACAATTAATTCAACAAAAAATATTAATTTAGTAAACGATTGGCAAATCATTAGTTTGGAAAACAAATATTTTGTGAATAATTTGCTTGTATTTCAGTGAATTGTAAGGTCTAAACATTTACTGATAACTAGCATTTGTATGATCTGGAATGGATTGCGTTGACTGGATATAATCGATAGCTGACATCTTAGGAAACGAATGGATTATAATATCCTTGAATTGAATTAAATGTGATCTGACAACAAACGGGAACAAACAATAGGAAATTCTGTCAAATTGTGATCGATTAGAGAAACTGAATCACAAACTTATTATTCAAATCTAGAAAATAATATTCAGAGACCAGTCTATCATTTAATAGACAATAAATGAAAGACAATACTCTGCAAATGAAGCTTAGAATAGACGTCATAACATCTTTTAGATTAAGTCAGTTCTTAGAACTTGGTTTCTAAATGAATTAAAATATTCCTATTTGACCTTTCTCAAAAAATATCATTACATTTGAATCTTATTTACATTTGAATCTATTCTTAACACAAGAATCAGAATTTGAGGATTGAAATGAAAAATAAAAAATTCTTAGAAATGAATTGTTTTGTTTTTCCATTAAATGTCAGATAAAATTAATGAACACAAGTCTTAGTGACTGTAATGAACTCATCTGATTGATTGCAAGAACCACTTATTTCCATATATCGTAAATTCAATTTTTGTTGATTTTTAGATAGAGTTATACATAAGATATTTTGAATAAAATATAAATCCATTGAAATGATTAATATATTCTGTCTTCACATTTGAAATTATTTTCAGTCAATTTATTGATTTTTCTTTACAAGAGTTTTAAATAAAAGGATATCTTAAATACCCATATCTTAAACTATTTGATTTGAGAAATTCAACTAATAATTAGTTATCTCTTTATATCTTAAAATATATTTTAAAATGAAGTAAAAATTTCTGGTTTTCTATTAAACAATTGATTTTAAACTTATTATATAATAATTATAAAAGTATTGTTTCTCAACACTTTTTTTAATTATTGATTTTCATTTAGTAATGTTTAACACAAAAAAAATGTTTTTATTTAGTGTTTGTTTGATAACCGATTCCCAGAAATAGACTTAACTGTTTGTCAATTAAGTAAAATATTTAAACAGAAAATAATACATTTGTTTGAATTGACTACGAATTGTAATTTGTTCCGGAATAAAGAATTTATAAAACAGAACATTAGTTAAGGCACTATCAAATAGCTTCTGTCTTTTGATGAGTATTTTGTGCGAGAATTGTCTCAAAAGTCATTACACGTCTGATTGCTTTCCAAATGTAATTCCAATGACAACAACATTCGGAGATTCGCTTTCATTTCTAATCAAAATTTAAGCATATTTTCACATAAAGTTTTCACTTTCATCGAAACCACTTAATTATTATTACTATAGTTTTAATCCTTATTACTAATTCTAACTTGATTTTAATTTGCATATAATATCAAAATTAAACAAGATTAATTCATAAATATTCAAATTAGACAATTGAAAAGGATATAAGTTTGATGCTATCCCTGATTATTACCAAAAGTTTTATTTATTTTAGTGGACAATCAAATTATATTAAGAGATATGCAAGGTAGTTTAATAATAGTTTCAAAGAAAAAGTTTATAAAACAATCGCTAACAAAATATAAATAACTAATCTAGACAAAACTCAATTAAAATGAGCAAGCAACATTCAGAATAAAAGTTTTGATAATAAATATCGATTTCATAATTCCATTCTACCATAAAGACAATCCCTTGCATTTTAATCATAACTAGATTTGTTCAGGTATCTTTTTATTTGTATTCATCTATGTTTTATCATTTTAATAAGTCTTTGTTCAAAATTTCTATAGAAAACAAAAACATTAATTATTGTTAAATATATAAAACAGAAAAAACTCAAAAACTATTGAAATGAATGCTATTTTTATGAGAAAACTATCCTTGGTCAAATAAGAACATAAATCTAATAGCTGTGTTTCAATTGAAGTAATAGTACTCCAATTTATTTTATTAAATAGTTGTCTAATAATTATTAATGAAAACCAAAGCCTTAGTCCTTTCAGTATAAGATTAACAATTATTTTCAAACGTCTCGTCTGTCAGTAATTGAAACCCAAATTTGAAATATTTTGGATTCATTTAATGATTTCCAAGTAATTGATTGCGTGATGAGAAATACAATTTAACCTTGTTTTAATATTCTACATTGGTCAATTTGCTAGTATTGGCTTCCATTTGTCTACATTATTCTTACACTAATTCTTGATATATTAATAATTCTTATTAATAATAAATTATTAAAGACTGAACTTATTATTAATATAACATTCTTTTAATATTCCATACTTACTATATATATAAGATTTGGCTCATTATTTATACATACAGAATATAGAAACTAATAATAAGCAGTGGTTAGAATATATCACTCCTTCCTAATATTGATAATACATTGTAATTATTACGGTAGGAATAGTTCATAAATTATGAATGATAACAGTTTGCCATAAAATTTAAAAGTTAAATCGAAAGTATTAAACTTTAAGAAAGGAAAGCCTTTATTTCAACATTAAATTATTATTAATAATATTTAAAATATTTTATTTCATTTGATGTTCAGATCAGATCAAATAAGGCTAAGGGCAGCTCAGATATGATTGATTAGAGACTACACTATATTTC
>JAQFZL010000563.1:0-14854 GCA_034695685.1 Galumna lanceata
TTAACGTTCTAGTTAATATTATCAGTCAACTTCATGCCTATGAATATTGTATTTGTCCTGAATAAATTGTTAACATTGATGGTACTTAATATTAGTGGTGTCAATACTATTGATCATATTTTACCTGTTAACTTAGTGTTTGCAACTGGGATTTCATAATTGCTTAATGATAATGGTAAGTTAATAATGTTGGTACTTTATACTATCGATTCACAACTGTATTTTGCAAAACATTTGCTAAGCAAATGATATTTGAATTGTATTATTAATTGCGAAGAATTTCAATAACAAGTCTAACAATTAAGACTTTAATTGGAAACGAAAATTCCTAAGACTTGTCTGTTGTGTTGTCCCGATAGCAGTCGCATAAACACCACTTCAATAAAGCATTTCCTATTTTAGGCCAATGAAAAAATTAGCTCTAATCTAACTAACTTTTAAACATCGGCACAAAAAAAAAAAAAGAGAGAGAGAGAGAGAGAGAGAGAGAGAGAGAGAGAGAGAGAAGGGGAGAGTGTGTGTGAGTGTGAGAGAGAAGGGGAGAGGAGAGAGAGAGAGAGAATATGATAAATAAATAAACAAAACAAAGAGACCCTATTAGCCACTATTAGATAATGAAACTTTTTGGCGTATATTATCTGAATTTAGTGATATCTGATATCACCAAAAATTGAGATCTTTTTTTGTGGTAATGCTGTCCTTGTATTTCACTTTACCAAAAGTATGTGTCTGTGTGTCTAAACAACTAATAGAAATTGAATTAAATAAAATTTGTTGCCTTAATTTTTTCATAAAAGATTTATTTTGTCACTTATTTATGGATTTTTTCATCAATTAATCTCTTTTAGAGATTTTTAACTAAAGATTATTTAAAAGATAATTCAAATGAAATTTTTGATACCAAAAATGAAAGGATTTCTGATAGTTTTGTTTTATATATCTTGTCATTCGTTATGTAGATGTGATAATTACCCGGAAATTAACCTTGGTGAAGTTGACCTAAGCTCTAACCCAAGATGTGAGAAAGAGTTACAGCCATTCCTCACTCAGTGTACAAATGAATATCGATATAATGTTCAAAGAGCTATGGAAATGACTAACTTTAACGTTAGCTCACAATTGGTACGACAGGTAACCTGTTGTGGTATATGGGAAGCACAGCACTGTATGGCCAGATCCGCAAGGAGACTACATGTGTGTGATATTAAAGAAGCAAGGGCATTTGAGAAGCTGCCAATCGATAGCGACGCTATATCTACGATGAATCAACACTGTTATGGTCTCTCCTATTCTTCAACGTTGTGTTCAAATTCTGTTTCAATCAAAAGTCTACCAAATATTCTATTTATATGTCATCTCTTTATATTTCTTATGGCAAGAGTTGGCTCTGAATTCAATTTCTTTTAATAGAGATGTCGTTCGCAGACGTCTTCTGTAAATATTGTTATTCAAATGTCTTAGTTCTTTATAATTAGCTATTTTTATACCAAATGGAAAATTTTAAATTCAAGTCCTAATTGTATATATCTTTATATTAATACATATACTGTATATCAAACAGAAATTATAAATGAAAAGGACTTTAACTAACGATTAGTCATATCTTTTTAGTCAAACACTTAAATCGAGTCATTTGTTTGTAATAAAATATTTGAAAAATGATTTCATATCTCAGTCTGAATGAAATAAACGTATGTTTGCATATATTTTACGACATTTCAATAAAGTTTATATAACACTTAGTACTGCAAAAATGCTTTACTCATTGCTTGTTCCAAATAAAACTTACAAGAATAGTATAAATAGATAAGTTTTTGCAATTCACCTTGGTGATTAACCAATTATTTCTGTCGACATAATTGGCTTATTTGTGGTTTATTTATATCCTTTCACAATATGGGATAGTCTCGAATAGCCTATCCTTTAATTGGATGATATATATAACATTAGTCGCATAAAATCCTTTTAATCCATAAAATCCGGTCCCTATTATTAATTTGAGTCATCACTTAATGACTTTAAAATTTAGTTAAAACACAATAAATATAAGACTGGATTTAATATCGTATAAAAAATCAATTATTTATTCATTCTTTTAATGTTCGGATATTTTAGTTTATAAACTGATTTCATTCATTCACTCAAATGTTTGCCATCAAAAACAATATATATTTACAAAAGAAGTCATTAATAAATAGAAATGAGAATATATTTACAAAAAATTAAGAAAAACCTATTTGTAAGAGAAATCACACAATTTGTTGACTTAATGTTGCATAACATCAATGAGAGAGAGAATGGCTTTTCCTCTAAAACCTATCGTCAGTTGACTGGGGCTTTGCCTGGGGTTTATTGACGTTACACTTCCAGCCGATGATGAACCCGGCCTGACATCTCTTGTATTCCTCGATGTTCTTTTTGGACAGATTTGTGTAGATCTTCTCGATTTGATTCTCCAATTGTTTTACTGCCAATGGTTTGGACTTTTGGACTAAACTTTTGAATTGTTTGATGACATCCACTTTAATATCGTTGTGTCGAAGCCTGAGCTCGAATTGAGTCGGCGGTATGTTTGGGATGGACTTCATGTAATCCATCAGCCGTTTCTCATACATCTGACAATAGGGTATTGTCGAGGTGTCGGTCGATTCCGTTTTATTGTTTGCGTTGTGTTTCTGAACCAACACATCCTTTTCGGCCAAAAGTATACTCATTTTCTATAATAATTAAATATTAATTAATTTTAATTCAAATATTAATCTTAGAAATGACTTACTTTTGATTGTTTAGTGGATTAGTAATAATAATAAGAATAATTGAAAATATTTGAGCAAAAATTTAGACGTTTTATAGCTTTTACTCAAAGAATCGCAGAATTAAGACTATTGTGACCAACACTGGGTTTGGACTTTAAATACTAAATTCTGAGCTAACAGTAGAGGGAGTGCACCAAATGGCAGACACGTAGGCATAGGGGAAAGGACTCTCTTATCACTTATAGATCACATGCTTTTAGGCTCAACACTCCGTCTCAGTCAACACCCGACGCACTACATATACATTCAATTCCACTATTATTTGAATTCAAAGTTTTGGAAAAATTCTTCATTAAATCTGATTTGAATTAATCTCTCGTCAAATGATTCAAATGTTTTTAAAAAGAGATAACAATTTTAAATCAACAGAACTTTGATTTGTTAACTCGTTTTAAATTCACATCAAATTCTTAATTCTTTAGCCAATAAAGTAGTGGTCATTTCAAACAATAAATGAACTAAAGATTACTTCATTTCTAATCTTCCCTCAAATCCAATCTAACAAAAATCCAGTACTGTTTGACCCATTAATATGACCACTAAATAAATGGTTGAGGCACTACCATAGCAACTATTTTTGAGTCAAAATTTTCCATCCACTCTATGAGAGGGGAGAGATAGTGGAGAGGGAAAGGAAGAGGGAATGGGAGAGGGAAGTATGAAACGAGTGAGTGCTGTTCACGTGTAAGAAACTCAGTTATGCTTAGAATAAATGGCGATAAAATTAGAGTTAAGTGCGTGATCTGAGCGGTGATTCATGTTTTGATAATTTGATGCCACAATTAAAACAAGAAAAACATCCAATACTTCTATTGTTTATAACATTTATCGTCTGTTTTTTAGGAAATGTCTGTTTTTAATGTATTTTATAATTCATAGGAATTTATTCAAAACAATATTCTGTTATTTTAAATGTTAGTCACAAATGGAAATAGTTGAGTCAAATTGAAGCATGCACATTTGAACATTTAATTATTTGTTGCAAACAGAGAACTCATATGCGGTAGTATTTCTAAACTCGACTTATATCTCACAATGAAGACTAAAATAATCTTATAAACTGAGCAAAATTGAAGCATCTTGCACAATAAAGTGACTTCATTTAATTGACAGCAATAGCTATGAGTCAGTTTGTGGTAATCCAAAGACTAATTCAATTCGTTAACGTTGTGCTAATGATTGACTTTTAATCCCAAACTAATCGTATATTTAATTGACTTAAGGATTAAATGTAATTATTTTCATTATTTTACATAAAATTAATTATTTTTTGTTGGCTTTAAGTTATTTTCAGTAGTTTTTAGATGAGTTGGAGAATAAATGTGTGAACAAATTATGCTAAAACTGATAAAATTATCTAGTTAATTTTTTTGTTATTTTCATTACAATTTATTTCAAATCAAATTTCAAGGAATTTTCAGAGAATAAGCAATAAAATAGGAGGTATTTAACCAAGTTTATCTTAAGATAAATGCATTTCAAGTGATATCTAGGCAAATATTTTTGTTGCATGATCAATGAACACTGTTCTTGTAATTTATTGTTTATTTTGAATACATATTTAAATAGATTTTCATTGAAAGGAAGGCAAACATGACTTTGACATTGAAATACAGTTACGAGACTTAAGTTGAAAATATGATAAAAAGTTGGATAATATAATGGCATAACTATTATGCCATAAGAGATAGGGAACCCCTTTTCTCGTATTGGTGTGATATTTGGGAATAGTTATGCACCCCTCACACGTGTGACCTTGTTCGTCTTAAGACTTCTGTTTTTCAATCAATTTTAATACCCTTTGAAACATTTGATAAGATATTTAACCCATTTTTTATGTCAAATCAGCGAATTTGCATCTATTAAATCATCGCTTACACGAGTTTATCTTGCACATTTTCATTAGTCAATCAAAGTTCAATAGATTAGGTAAAGTGTGGTCACGTAGTCATCTGGCAATAATTATGAGCTTGTTCAATTTCAACACTTCCAAGTAATGGCACATTTGTTAAACCCTTTCTGCTTGACGTCAATAATACATATATTTATTGATATTTCAAATACCGATTATGGCATTCAGTGTATAATCTATTGAACTTTGATTTTGAATGAGTGCAGTTTAACCAAGAACACTTTGACAAACATTTTTTTTTCTTTATTTAAGATAATATTAAAAAGATATGTTTTCAGACATCCATTCATTACAGACTATTGGCGACAGAGAAGGACTCGAAATCTATTGAATACCAATAAATTGTGTCGCAAATACAGAGATCATAAGGAAAGTGATGGCAGTCTTCCAACAAAACAATCCTAAAAACACTTGAAATTAATTCAAGAGATAAATAGAAATACGGAATTACATTATATTATATAAAAACCTTCTGTTAAATAAAACAGAGATTAATTGCAAACAAACAAAGTCTGGACACTATATCTCATAATTAAGTGCCATAATCTTAATCAATTGAGAATAACCTTGCTAACTTTCTCTAGATTATGTATGACTGACTTTATCTTTAAAATCTAGAGCCCAGATATTTGTTTTAATCAATTTCAAGTGACCCACGAACTGTTTTATCGGAAAAGTGCCAAATGATTGAGAAATTGCCTTGATCATTATGTTTATAATACTTTGTTGTGAAATAAGACTTAGTTTATAGGGTTTAATGTTTGCAAATAATAATCTCAATATTAGTAAACGTCTATTAATTTAATGCTTAATATTAGAAGTTTTAGACAATAAATAGAAACAAAATGAAACCATAAGTCAACGGAAAATTGTTTCGTCAAAAACCCAAATATTTTTAGAATTTGCGTAAACAAAAAGATACTTCTCTTTATATATAATGAAAATAACAAGTTGACAAAAAATAGCATGCTCAATCAACTATTCAGCATTATTTCAAGCTCAATTTCTGAGAACTATAAACTTGGTGTTATCCTGTTGTTTAAAAAATGGAAAAATTTTCATTTAATTACATTAAATGTATGGCTTTAAATGAAAACAAAGTCATTAAAGCATAGGTTAATGTAAAACAGATTATAGTTTCTCGTGTCGTGAAATTCCATAATGAATTGAAGCGACCCTTTGTTTCATGCAAATAAAGATATAGCAAGGGGGAAATTTTCTTCGTAAACAAATCTATCAGTCATTCTCTCTTTTATTTATGTATGGGTAGAATAGTATCAAAGACTCAACAAATACATTCGCTGCAGAATATTGATCTTGGTCACTAATCAATATGTTTTTATATCTATTATTGAAAACCTATACATATATTAGACTCGCATTAAAAACAATATTTAATGTAAAACATGAAAAGTCTGGTAATAAAAACAGAAATTTGATTTGTTTTGAAAGTTTTTCCATATTTTTTACAAATTTATTTAATATTAAAACTTATAATTTATAAGCATTTGTTGCTAACCATTAAAACATCTCTTATTATGAGGAAAGTCTTATTAAATTCAAGGATTTTAGCGTAACTTTAGATTTTAAAAGAGATTTTCCATCGATTTTATTAACTTTTATTATGCTTTGAGGGGAATGTAGTTTTGGAGAAATACCTGGTTCTCCTTGAAAATGACCCGACATCCCTGCTCTTTTTAACCTTGAAAATGTACTTTCATTTTGAGGGTCACGGGTTTTGAATGCATTGAATCGTTAAATAAAACAACAAACAGTTTAAAAATTTTGGGTATTTTCCAATCCTTTTCTCATTGATCCTATCAATTGACCTCTGCTTTCAAACATTTGGGTCATTCCCTACTTTATTCTGAACTGCAATTTATTAGACACGTGTGGAAGGGATTGACTGTTGACAAAACATGTCATTTAAGATAAATGGATTACTCTTTTCAGACGAATTTCGGTAAATGTACTGAAGAATAGATAAAATGCAATTTTGGGAATAAATAGTCTGCAAAACAAAAATTGAAAATTAAGGCATAATTTGATTAATTCTTTGATTAAGACTTTTATCGGAATTTAATTTAAAATAATGAGAGCCCAGAATAATAATTTACATTAGGATTAATGTAGAGGTAATTAAATGCCGTCCAATTTTCAATGTCAATGAGTGGAAGATTTTGATTAAATAAGTTATTTGAGTACAAAGAGTCTCGATATACAATCGATTGGGCAAAAGCATAGCACAGCCTAATCAGATGTGGGAATGCCTTTCAATTCGCTTTCAATCTCTCGTGAGAGGAGTGATGGAAAAGTTTTATCAAAGTTTTTTCACTCACAGATCAGTGATTTACTGCCACGAGAGGTGTCACTAAATATTTGTGCCCGACCTCTATCTAGACATAACTTGGTATATAAGGACTTCCTAATTGTCAGCAGAATATCATTCATTAACTGAAAGTCTTTAATCACTCTTTAATTACTAATCGAAAGATTTTAAGCTTTTATTTAATAATTTTAAAGTTTTTATATTAAAATTTGACAAAAATGTCGATTCAATTATTGGAAAACGATTTCAACAACGCTTTGAATTTGAAGAACTCCAGAGAAACCAATAACCGAAAGCTTAGCGAAGCCAGAATGAGGAAGTCATCAGTGGTCAGTCCTATCAATTTGGACAGCAAAGAACGAGTCCAAGAATTCCTCGATAAGTTTGACTTCATTCTGTCCGATTGCGATGGAGTCCTATGGGTTAATAACGGGGCGGTTAAGGGCGCGCCCGCAGCCATCAACAAACTCAGAGCCAAAGGCAAAAGAGTCTGTTTTGCGACCAACAACAGTACCAAAACCAGAGTCGAGTTTCTCCAGAAATTGAAGAAATTGGGATATGAGGCCAATTTGGACGAACTTTTCCCCACCTCTTACTCGACAGCCGTATATCTTAAGTCAATTGGTTTCAATCGCAAAGTCTTTATTGTGGGTCAGTCGGGAATCTCTGGCGAATTGGCTGATGTTGGCATTGAATCGTGTGGTGTGGGCCCAGACCCCACTCCCCAACACTGGACTCCTGGTATGGCTGAAGTTGAGTTGAATCCGGAAGTGGGAGCAGTTGTCGTCGGTTTCGATAATCAGATATCATTCCCGAAACTGACAAAAGCCTGTTCTTACGTCAAAAATCCCAACAATCTATTCATCGCAAGTAATGCTGACGAGTCATTCCCACATCCCGACCATCGAGTGGCTGTTCCCGGACCAGGAGCTTATGTGGCTGCCATTCAAGCAGTTACCGGTCGAGAAGCCATTCCATTGGGAAAGCCATACAAATACTTCTTTGATATCATTCGACTCCAACATCCGGAGATCGACCCCAAGCGTACGATTATGATCGGCGACAGACTCACCACTGATATGGTGTTCGGACGCAATAACGGTCTTAAAACCCTTTTCGTTCAGTCGGGTATCGGAACGTATGACGAAATGGTTAACTTCAGGAACTCAAGCAAACCTGAAGACCACAAATGCGTTCCCGACTATTATCTAAACTCTTTGGACGATTTGAACAAATATTTATAATTTTAGTCAATATTTGACTAATTTTAGTCTAATTGACATTTATTTGATGTACAGATAAATTGATTTATTTTGTTTCTCTTATTTCTGTGTTTTATTTACTCAATTGAACTCAATTTTTGAATTTAGCGCTAATTATACATATATTTTATATTCAAAATACCAGTAATAAAATGATTTCAATTATAAGACCCTATTTTGTTATTTTATTAATTTTTAAGTTTAAAATCGGAAAACAAATTGAAAAACAATTTATTCAAATGAAATATCAAATAATAGACATATTTTGTTAAATATAAAACAAATTCAGTTTGTTTTTCATTAATAAACTTAAATTAATTAAATTTAGTTTAAGTTTTGATACTTTAAAAGTGAACAGTTTTGACAAAATTTTGACTTTTGTGCAAAATATAACGTTTTATTGTTTAGTGTTATTTGTATTATAATAACTGACGTAATATTTGTATAAAAGTTAATACGACTTATGAATTGTTCATTTTTAGAGTATCTGGGCTTTACTTTGTATTGTGGGTGCAATGAGTGACTCCTTTACTCCTCACTTAAATAACGTCTTATTTGAACGAAAGTATTGCATAAACTTTTATTTGAGAACAAAACATAACAAAAAGGAAACACATTTTGTGTTGAAATTCCCTAAAATTTATTCAATTTTTTTCATTTGTTTTAAATTTAATTCAAATCTAATTAAGACTCAAATTAAGATATTTTAAGACAAATGAGTGGTTCAAACAATAAGTAATTAATTTTAATTTGATTTTAAGATAATATTAACTAAAATTCAATGAATTGTTTATCATAAAAGTCTTGAAACCTATTCTTTGCAATGAATTTAATGTCAATTAACTAATCATTTGATGACTTATTGTTAATATTATAGCGAAGAGGATGTTATGGATCTGTTGTCGGTTAGCGACAACTTTGATATGACTCACGAGGAAGAGAATACATTACTGGGAGAGGAGTCAATGACTATCGGCTCACCCCTAAAGAGTATCCCTTCTGGAGATCAGACCTCAGGTATTAGAAAACCCATTGTTTTTGATTTGAGTGAAGAAGAAGAGGACGAAAATGAGGATCAAAGCAGAGATAAGTTCAAATCTGAGCGACAAAAGATTACATTCAATTTGAGAGAAACCAATAAATCAGAAAATGGGGAAACTTTGGATGGTTTGGGACGAAGACTATTATCCAAATCAGTGGCCAGAAATTCTAAACGAAGAGATTCTCCGATTTTCTCCCAAAACATAAGACCGAAGAAAAGGAATCGTAAGAACCGAAACAGATATCGAAATGACGGCAAACAATACGACCGAAGCGTAGATTTGCGTCAATTGATTAATGCCGTCAAAAACAACGCCTATAATAGTCGACAATCATTGAAACCAACCATTGAATTGTCCCCACTTTTGGATTATGTATTTATTACTGATTTTAATAGTTTTTGAACTGATTTTTACCTTTTTTTTGATAGCAATTGAAATTAGGTATTCTTAACCCGATGGCCGCCACAGCGGCCGCACAGAACCAATTGCTAGTTAATGCACTTTTGGCCCAAAATGTGGCAAATCCTCTGTTTGGCCGATTGACGACTACACCTCAATTACCACAGATTACGAGTCTTCCATTCCCTGAACCGAAACCGAAACAAAACTTTCAAATAACAGTTTTTAGTGAACAGAGAGTTAATCCTCAGCCAAAACTTGTCAACAAAACTCAGACCAGATCTCAAATACAGTGTCGAGTCTCGAATATGGACTCAACCGATTCCACTGACAATAAAGTTGATAACGATATTCCATCCATAGCTTCGACGAGTGGGAACTCACAAAAGAAACAGTTGTCGACTCTTTTTGGCAAACATTTGTCGGCTAAAGTCCAACAGACAAAAGCGAAGACCAGTAATTCCAGCAGTTCTTCCGGTGGCGATCTTTTTAGTGAAGCATTAGCTGAAGTTGAGGTCGGAGTGGATAACGACTATTTGCGTCGAATGGAAGAACTCGAGAAGAAGAGACTCGAAGTTAAAAAGATGAAAGAAACGAGACGTATGGAAATGGCTGAGGAAAGACTAGAGTCAGCCCTCAGATTGAAACAAAAGCTAAAAAACCAAAAAAGTTACTGATTTTTCGACTATTCTTTTTACGACACATTATTTTTTCAATTATTTTTCAATCATATTATCATTTTGTAAACCAATGTTTGATTTCATAGGATTTATGTGTTATCTAATAATGACATGTTTTTGACGTAAATTTCAAATAATTATCGCTTTCTTAAAGAAAAATCTAAAAAAACACGAATTGTTTTAATTGTTTCTTTTCAAATCACCTTTAATTAAGACTTGAATTAAAATTAAAGGTTTTAAAACTAATTCAGTTTTTTTATTGTTTTTAATTTAATTAATAAGTTTTTGGTAAACATTTTCTAATAATTATTACTAAAAATCAAATTTCGTTGAAATATAAAATACTTAAGAATTAAGACATACTTTTAATTCAATGAAAAATATTATAAACAAAAGATTTTGTTATAAATATCAACAAATCGTAAAACATTAGTTTCATATTCTTTAAGTTATGGCCCATAATCTCAACTTAATATTCGTTAAATAATTTATAACTTTTAAAATAACTTTAAAACAAAACTTATTTATTGCGAAAAATATAGAATTCAAAACTATTTCAAAAATAATCAAATTTAAGGTTAAAAATGAAAAGAGAAGTTAATTATAAACCAAAAAAGTTTTAAAATTGAAAATAGAGTTAATTATAAATATTTTTAAATGTCTTTAATCAGTAAAAGAGTTACGAAAGGATGGTATTACTCTTGGAGCAGACATGTGCGCGTTATAGCCTCGCCAACGGCGTATGGGTCGCAATTAGACGACGGACGTCTGTCTTCTAAGTATCCATAACCGTTGTCAGCCACTTGTCGGGGAATCCTAACACTCGCGGCCCTATTGGCCACTCCTGAAGAGAATTTTTCAATACTTGAGGTCTCGTGACGTCCAGTAAGTCGTCGCATATTATCGCGGCCTCCGCTGGGGTCGTATTTGGCGATATGATGTGCGTGTTTTTTACTCAACTTCTCAATGGCTGCCTCTATCTCTTTGAGTCCCCCTTTTTCTCTCATTTTTTGTGTACTGAAGTTACAGTGAGCACCGGCTCCATTCCAGTCACCAGGAATTGGTTTCGGGTCAAAAGTGACGCCAATGTGAAAGTCTTCGGCCACTCTATGCAATATGAATCGGGCCATCCATAAGTCATCTCCAATGAGGACTCCCTCACACGGACCGATCTATACTTCAAATAAAATTTCATAATTTTTGAGTAATCTTTTAATTATTTATAGAATTAATAAAAAAAATCATTAAAATGAGGTCACGTCAACTGTTCTGAGCCTTACTTTAATTGATATAAAAGAAGTTCTTTCAAAAGAGTTATCTAATCTATGGATGTCTTTCATTAATATATCCAAAGTTCTAAACCTTTGCTAAGCATTAGATTTTATGTTTTAAAAATAATGAATACCTGGAACTCCCACTGAGCGGGCATTACTTCTGCGTTTGAACCAAAGATATCGACTCCGGCATAAAGACAGGCTCTATAGTGAGCTTCGACGACATCTCTTCCAACCACTCGATTGGCTCCAACACCACAATAATAGGGTCCCTGCGGTCCCGGGAAACCTCCCGCAGGCCAACCCAATGGCTTGTTCTTGTCATTTCCATCCAAAAGAGTATACTCTTGTTCAATTCCAAACCAGGGGTGCTGTTCCTGAACCATATCCATAACCATTTTGCAAGAGTGACGAGTATTACTCTCTGTTGGGTTCTTATTATATTTGATGGTTTCACACATAACCAGTTTGTTGTCTCCTCCGCGGAAGGGGTCGTTATAGAGCTGAACGGGTAAGAGATAGACGTCCGCATTACTTCCCTCCGCCTGATATGTGGACGAACCGTCAAAGTTCCAAATGGGGAGCTCTGAGGCCTGCTTTGGCACGAATTCCACTGTCTTTGTCTTAGCTCTGACTTGTTCACCGGTGCCATCAACCCAAACATACATGACCTGGACTTTATTCTTAGGCTGTTTGAGGGCCAGGTATTTGCCGAGAATGGCTGCGTTCGATACTAATGATGTCGTTTCCATTTTAAAGTACTTTTGGGCTAAAAATTTAGAAAAGAAAAACAAAATGATTTTAATATTAAATAATTTCAAAATAAATTTCTAAACTTATGTTCAAAATATAAAATTACATTAAATTAATAGAAATGATTTATGAGTCGAAACGTCTGTTAGACTTTGACTATACTTTTCACTTGAGGTTCACTCGTATTAATCTTTTGGTTAGGAATCGACAAATTTATATCAATTGTTTGTCAAGGACTCAGTGATAAACTAAACAGGATTAGATTTGAGGGACAAACACATCATTATAGCAAAGAATAATTATTCATTAATTATATCTAAATTCATCATTAGTTGGAAGAGTCGTTTCCCAAACCTTATTATTAGTGACTTATTTGCAAATAAAAGTTGAAAAGAATTTTTTAATACAAACAGAGATAACTGTTTTTGGAAAGAATTGTACAAAACATGTCATTTAAATTGTGCTCTGAATCAAAAAACCATGTTTTGATCGTTTAATAATTGGGTAACGAATGAAAAATTACTTTTTAATTGAATATTTGTGGAAATTATTTGAACATCACATGAGATTAAAATGCTTTCCATACAATAGTTGAAACACTAAATGAAAAACAGAATGTTTTGAATTTATGTTTTTGTCAATCAATTCATAACAAGTTTTTTTTCAGTTCATATAAAAATCAATGAAAGCATCTGGATTTGCATCTTGGTAATGTTAATGCTTAGACTAATGCAAATAACAAACAAAATGAACAATCACTATTGTACGCATAGTTAACCAACTAGGTTAATCATTTTATTCACTCTATTTTTCAAATCGAGGAAAAGTTTTATTATGAACCTCAACGATATATTCCAGGAAAATATTTGTTTAAATTCAGTGCATTTTTGGAAATCATTGTCACAAAAAAAATTGAAAAATAATCCTCGCCTTACAAATCATCATTAAAGTATCGGAGGAGTGGGAGGGGAGGGAGATATTAATCTAATATAAAATTTTTGGGGAAAATATTTGATATATAAATGAATATTTTGAACTTAAAAATGAATAAAACTTATATTGAAATAAATTTTGATTATCATTTGATGAAAATATAGTAAATTTCTCAAAATATGAGTGAATGTCACATCTCATAGACATGTCATAACTGGTGACAAACATTTCACAATTTATATCTTTTTAAAAGAATTCATAACAAAAAGAAGAGTCGATTTCAAACTCAGTATTTGGCGATTAAGCAGTTCTTTGTTTTGAATATAAATGTCATACAAATGTATTCAATTCATGAAAGAGATATTCAATCGTTTTGTTTGTCATTTTATTGTCGATTCATATTTGAAATACAATAATAATAATTTTTATTTGCATTTCTTGAGACCAGAAGAAAATGTTTATCAGTTTTGATAAAATTCTATGAATTCAACAATAAATAAATAATAACTTTCTTAAGACTAGAGATAAGGAAATTTGAAAAACAAGTGAATTAAAAACAACATAAGTTTTTGACGAAAACCAAATAATTAATTAACAAAACCAACGATCGATTTTGTCGTCTAATTATAGGGAAGTTATAAAATTTGATCGAAAGCCCATAAGGCAGGGCGTGACCATAACCTGCTCATTAAATTTCAAAGTACCTAGTAATTTTTATATTTGTTTCCATTTTTTACACGTATTTAGTTTACTTTAATCTAAAAATTTGATAATAATTAGTTGGCAACTAATTGCTTGTTGAGATTTTATATTGTTTTCATGAAAAGCATTAAAATTTCCATGTTAACCTAGTTAATTAATCAATTTATAATATTTTAATCTTGGGAATTAAAAGAAAGAAAAGTTCTTATAATTTATGAGTGGATTTTTAGTTGAAATATTTCAGATAATTATTGAAACTATTGTTATATAACTAATCATTTAATGTATTTCATAATCAAATCAACGAATGATTTCTAAAAATCTAATCATTTCTTTGTTGAAAGAATAATGAATTAAAACTATTGACTAATAAGTGGAAAATTTGATAATTAAATGATTTTACTTACATTTATGACAAACACTTCAACACTTGGAAACAGTTTTAAATTATTGAATATCAAGTAGACTCTGTCTCAACATTTTATCACTTTTAAGATCTTAAGGACAGGGCTTTCCTTCACATGAAGGACAACATCAGATGAATTAACATTATATTTGTTTAAAATTTAAAAACAAATTGAAAAATGGGTCCAAAAAATAATGTATGGGTAGAGAGAAATACTTTTATGGTTTATCAGGAAATTCCATATAATTTCAAAAATAAAGTAAATGCTTTTAAAATGACCATGATTCAAATTAAAATGAATCATATCTACTGAATCTGAAGGTTAGTCTTGAAATATATCCAAAA
>JAQFZL010000564.1:0-14831 GCA_034695685.1 Galumna lanceata
AATGACTCTGAAAGACAAGAAAAGTGCGAAATGTGAGTGTGATGTCACCATTTAAAGCCTGAGATTATGGAAAGATGTCCACATATGGCTATTCACTGAAGTTAGTATCCCAGGTCTTATTGGAGGTGTTGGTGAAGTCTTATTTCTTCAAGTGATTTATGCAGTGGCGGCCACTCCTACTTTTCCCTATAGTATTGTTCCTTTGACAGTAGTTGGAAGACTAATGAAAGGCTGGACAAAACGACCCGAAACTCTGAAATAGTATCAAATTTTATACTCATCCCTCAGTTTTTCTATAATTATTTCGCCAAACATTTTATGAATAAATAAATCTTTTATTTCATAAAATCTTTATTAAAATTTTTTAAATTAGAATCCAATCATCAGATAATAGGTATTAAAGTAAAAGAATTATATCTAGAATTATATTTTTTAGTCAATTTGGACTTAAACAACAGAGAAATACATGGATAAGATTAAAGATATTTTTATTCAATGAGTAATTATATAAAAGTAATCAAGAGATCAGGTGTTGAGTGCATACAAAACACTTTATTTAATGAATTCAATGTCAAATCAAAGTTAAATACTTGTCTAACTCTAACCAATTCGTTTAAGAAGAGTTATGCACAGAATAATAGCCCTAATTATTGGACTTTATTTGATAGGTATTGTCTCAGCGGAATATCTATCACTCGATGGAAAGGAATGGACTGCAATCAGTCAGAATAAATGTATGGAAATGACATTTAATGACACTTCTTTTAAATAACAATTTATTAAAAAGCGATCACCACAAAGGGAGTAGTGCCTGGATCAATCTATTCTGATCTTAGAAGGACTGGTATTCTTAAGAATCTTTATGCCGGAAAAAATGATGTTAATTACCGATGGGTTGCTTACGACAACTGGACTTATGAACGCTCTTTCGATGGTATGAACTTTGATAGCATAGAGTTTGTATTTATTGTGATTTTTAATGGTTTGTTCTGCAGTTAACTCAAACCTTTTGTCTAAGAAAAGCATTCATTTGGTGTCGAATGGCATCGACACAGTCAGCACTGTTTATGTCAACGACAAGATTGTCGGCAAAACAAACAATCAGTTCATAAGATATAAATTTGATTTGAAACCTGTGCTCAAAGAAGGAAAGAATACCATAAAAATTGCATTGGAATCTGCGGCCACTTATGCCAGAGTTCAGTCTGAGGTCTTCAAAAAGACATATAACTATTCAGTGATCCCTGGTAATTCATTCATCTTTATCACTTTAAACTTAAATAAATATTGTATTAATGAATAGATTGTCAATCTAAGGAATACCATGGTGTTTGTCATTGGAATTTCATAAGAAAGATGGCCTCCTCCTTTAGTTGGGACTGGGTCAGTCACTAATTTTAGATTAAAACTTGTTATATTTATTTTCAATTATAGGGACCGGCGTTTCCAACACAAGGAATTTGGAAACCAATTGGTATCGAAGCCTATGATAAGGGAATTATTAGAGATATAACAGTTGAGACAACTCCTGATTCAACAAATAAGTGGATATTAAAAGTCAAAACGTTTTTCGAGTTATCGTCCGATAAAGAAATGGAAGCAATAATTAATATAGATTTGGATAAACACAACTTTCTTAAAGATCATAAACTTAAGTTAAAACCAAACAAAGAGGGATCAGCCACTGGTTTCTTCGTAATTGATTTGTCTGATATAACCCCTCCTATAATTACGTGGTTTCCAAACGGAGTCGCAAATAATACTCAAAAGTTATATAAATTAAAAGTTAATCTCTCTTTTGCTGGAAGTAAAGAGTCGGACACAAAAGTGAAGAAAATTGGTTTCAGAACTATAGAATTGGTTCAAAATGCAGTAAAACCGGAAGGACTGACTTTTTATTTCAAAGTCAATGGAATACCATTTTATGCAAAGGGAACGAATTGGATTCCCGCCAATGTATTGATGGAAGACTTAACTCCAGAATATATAAGATCTTTGTTAGGATCTGCCAAACAGTCGCACATGAATTTCATGAGAGTTTGGGGCGGAGGTGTCTATGAGTCAGATCTCTTCTATGAAATCGCTGATGAGATGGGAATCATGATATGGCAGGACTTTATGTTTGCCTGTGCTTTATATCCGGCAAATAAAGAGTTCTTGGAAATAGTGGACCCCGAAATAACACAACAGGTGCGACGTCTTCAACATCACCCGTCAATTGCTATTTGGTCGGGAAATAATGAAAATGAGAGTTGGGTGCGAAATGGGGCGAATATAACTCTTCATAAACGCGATTATGTCGAGCTTTATATCAATCACGTTATGGAAAGAATATTAGAAGAAGACAAAACCAGACCTTTTGTTCCGTCCAGTCCTTCGAATGGGGCCGAAGAGGTTAAGGAAAACTATACTTCTTCTCATTCAGGCGATGAACGCTATGGTGATGTCCACTACTATACCTACGATAAACCCCTTTGGAAATGGAAACAATACCCTTCCGGCAAATTTGCCTCAGAATATGGTTATATTTCTTACTCATCAGTTGACACATACAGTACTGTTGTTGAAGAAAGCGATTTAAAAGTACCCCTCTCTGAGAACATGGAGTGGCGTCAACACCATCCGGGGGGCACCAACTCTCTCAACAAACAAATTGGTATGTGTTGTGAGTTTTTCATCGATAACTAATTATATTATTTTAAAGCCTATTATTTTAAGCCCCCCTCTAATGGAGGGGTCGACAGATTTGAAGATCTCATATATTTGAGTCAAATATGTCAGGCGATGGCTATGAAGACAGAGACTGAATTCTATCGAAGGAACAGAGATATAGACCCTAAGACTGGAAAAGGGAATACAATGGGAGCCCTTTATTGGCAAATCAACGACATATGGCAGACAAGTTCTTGGGCTTCCATTGAATTTGGAGGTAAATGGAAAGTACTTCAGTCATATGCTATACAATTCTTCAGTAATATTCTGGTCTCTCCTTATGAGGACACAAATCAAACACTAAAAGTAATGATAAAAATCTTAAATAATTTTTTCAATATTTAATTTTATAAACTAAAGGTATCGATAGTTAGAGACGACATTTGGGGGGAACAAGACTTTATGCTAACCATTTCTGTCTATAAATGGTCACAAAACAAAGCCATTCATACAATTAATACGAATGTTAGCACTGATGGCTTCTCAGCAAAAGTCGTTTACACAAAATCGATACCAGAATTGTTGAAAGAAGCGAATTGTGGCGACAGATCCCAATGTCTACTAAATGTTGAACTCCACGATTCACCCCTTAGAAGGCCTCCAGCCGTGAGTCCATTCAAATCCTTTTTAATAGTCATTGAATTTAAAAATAATTGATTTAAAGGCAAAGAATTTTATGCTTTTATCGGAACCTAAAAACTCAAAACTGGTTAAACCAAATGTAAAGTTGATTCATATCAAGGAATTAGACAGAAGTGGACATATCTATGATATAAGCCTGTCTTCCGATACAATCGCACCGTTTGTTGTATTAGATTTTAAGAGAAATTCCGGACTCAGAGGACAGTTTCATGAAAATGGGTTTTTCATATTTAATGGAATGAAAACTATTCGGGTCACTACCACTGCAACCCAACAACAAATTGAAGATAACTTAACAATTAAAACCGTTACCGATGTTGTTGTTTGAGAGTGTTTTCAAAATGACCTTGTTGATCATAACAAGCAACCAATAAAACATACTTTTGTTAAACTTTCCGAATATTTGAATTACTTTTAAAGATAAATAATTATAACAAATAATAAATTAAGACATTCATAAAAAATGAATAAATTTACTATTAGTTAACAATTAAATTTTTTAGGAAAAAACAGTTGCTAGGTGTTTTTCAGAATTTAACTTTTGTAATTCATGAACACATTAACATCGTTAATATTAAATGAACAAGCTGCACCAATAGTAAGAGCTGTATATCCTTCACATTTAAAAATTGACAGGAAATCAATCTATAATTATTAGAAAAATAAGAATGAAGGATATTATCAAGGTAAATGTACATATTTTTAATATAAAAACCAAGTAATAATAAAAATAATAATTGAATCTAGTAGATTCTCTTTCTCTCTAATCTTTAAAAGACACTCTAATATAAAATACTTACTATTGAGGTATTTGAGGTAAACTTATTTTTTTGAACTCATATTTCTTAATCTTCTATAGATTATAGTCTGATATAGATTTTATATCCATGAGAACACCTTGCTCATATCATTTTTTGATGATGTGTATTATTAAAATGAACATGTTCAATTCAATTAGGGCATATGATGTGTAGCAAAAGATATTAGAGTAAACATACAAAAGCTATTTAGTGATAATTTGCCTTCGATTGGGAATATTATTATTGAGTTCAAACGAGTAGAGGCACTCCATTCCAATAATTATCAAATGATTAGTACTTAAAAGGATTATAAGATAAATATTTCTATAAAATCTAATCAAAGAAAATGAAAGAAATAGTTTGAAAAATGTTTGTCAAACAAATCAATGTTTTCTTAGGGTTTGCCTCAGTTTTGTTGAGTTTGTGTTCAGCCGATTATTTATCGTTAGACGGAAACAACTGGAGCGCCACTAATGTCAGTAAAACAAATTCCTTACTTTTCGATGAATTGTCGGCTCCCGAAGGTTTGTCTGTCATCACAGTAAAGGCCAGAGTCCCGGGAACTATATATACGGACCTCAGACGAGAAGGGATCCTAAAAGAGGACATATACCATGGATTTAATGATGTTAATTATAGATGGGTTTCATATCAGAACTGGACATTTGAACGAATATTTAATGGTATAAAATATGACTTAATTTCATTAATAAAAAAAAATAAAAAATCTTTTTCAGTGGATTCGTCGCTTTTAAACAAAAAACACGTAAATCTAGTGCTCGAAGGGGTGGACACAGTCTCTAAAGTATATATAAATGACAAAAAATTGGGCGAAACTGACAATCAATTCGTTAGATATAAATTTGATTTGAAAAATGTGTTGAAAACTGGAGAGAATTCAATCCGAATATGGTTTGAATCGGCGCCGATATATGCAAAACAAAAGGCTATTGAATACAATAATAAATACCACTATAGAGTTGTTCCAGGTTAGTTTATAATTAATGAAAGGCATTAAATTCTTATAATTTGAATATTATTTAAAGAGTGTAATCCGGGTGAACTTCATGGCGAATGTCATTTTAACTTTATACGAAAAATGGCCTCATCTTTCGCTTGGGATTGGGTCAGTTTATTCTAAACTAGCAATTCTTATAAAGAGGTTTTTATAGGGACCCGCTTTTCCAACTCAAGGCATTTGGAAATCCATAGGAATTGAAGCGCACAATAAACCCAATATTAGAGATATAACAGTAGAGACAATACCCGACAAAAGTTACACTCATTGGACATTAAAAGTCAATACTTTTGTGGAATTGCCATCAAATGAAAAAGTCGACGGTATTTTCAACATTGATTTGGATGAAAAATCTATCTTGGTCAATTCAAAACACAGTATTGTAGGGCAAAGTGATGGAACAAGCAAGGTTACACTTGAGATTCCCATTAAAAATATGGCAATTATTGCGTGGTTTCCAAATGGAGTCGCAAATAATACTCAAAAATTATATCAATTGAAAGTCAATCTCTCGTTTGGCGACAGTTCAGAAGTTTCGACACAAACAAAGAAAATAGGGTTTAGAACTATTGAGTTGATTCAGGAACCGATAAAACCGAAAGGACTCACATTCTATTTCAAAGTCAATGGACTGACATTCTTTGCAAAGGGAACCAATTGGATTCCGGCACATGTCCTCATGGAAGAGTTGACTCCACAATATTTAAGGCATTTGATGAGTTCAGCGAAGAAAGCAAATATGAACATGATGAGAGTTTGGGGCGGAGGGGTTTACGAGTCAGACCTCTTCTATGAATTGGCCGATCAAATGGGAATTATGATTTGGCAGGATTTCATGTTTGCCTGTTCTCTCTATCCCACAAATGAAGACTTTCTTAAATCTGTTGACTCCGAAGTTATAACTAATGTGCGACGTCTTCAACATCACCCCTCTATTGCTATTTGGGCGGGTAAGTTACCTTGCTAATTTCAACAGATTTCAAGTAATTTGTTTGCATTAAAGGCAATAACGAGAATGAGTTGGCTTTGGCTAAATGGTATCCACACGACCCGCACTACAAAAGTGATTACTATAATCTATATATCTCTCACATCAAGAAATTAGTTGATAGAGAAGATACAAGTCGTCCGTTTGTGTCGTCCAGTCCTTCAAATGGTTTGGAGACAAAGAAGGAGAACTATACGGCTGACAATCCGGACGACAGTTGTTTTGGTGACGTTCACTTTTATGATGATTTTGCTGTTCTATGGAATTGGAAGTCCTTCCCGAGCGCTAAATTTGTCTCTGAATATGGTTTTCAGTCATACCCATCACTGGAAACTCTATTAAAAGCCATACCCAAAGAAAACCTAACGTTTCCTATAACTGATGTGCTAGAGCACAGACAACACCATCCGGGAGGCACTCATGCAATAGAGAATCAAATCGGTAAATACATACAATTTATTCATTTATTCAAAACATTTGCTTAATTGCAGCCAAATATATGAAACTTCCGTCAAAGGGAGGGGTCGACCGATTCAATGACTTAATATATATGTCTCAAATAACTCAAGCGATGGCTATGAAAGCAGAAACTGAATTCTACCGCAGAAACAGAGAAGTCGACCCTAAACATGGTTATGGCAATACTATGGGAGCTTTATATTGGCAGCTCGAAGACATATGGGAGGCCCCCACTTGGGCTTCCATTGAGTTCGGGGGCAAATGGAAAGTTCTCCATTCTTATGCTAGAAGTTTTCTTGACAACCATTTGGTGGTTCCTTATGAAGACCCATACAATACATTAAAAGTACGACACAATTAAAATAATCAGAATTAAAGGGTTAAAATTATAGGTAGCTCTGGTTAGAGACGACTATTTGGGTCACTTGTCTTTCAACTATACAATCGATGTCTATAAATGGTCTAAAGCATCGAAACCTGTCTATCAAATCAGTGGTCAGACGAAAACTGACAGTTTTTCATCAAATATTATATTTTCGGAATCTGTATCAGAGCTATTAAACCGATCCCAATGTGTAGACAGAAATGAATGTGTGCTTAGCGTACAAATAAGTAATTCTGAGCACAAAATTAAAGTAAATACTTATTTAGGTTTTATTTATATTAATCTATACTAATGTCTATTCATTTAAAGGCAGAAAACTTTATGCTTTTAAGTGAACCCAAGGGATCAAAAATAGTTTCGCCGAACATAAGAGTGATTGACGTAAAAAAGACATCAACTGTTGGAGAGGAACAACAATTCGAGATAACTCTTTCTACAGAAGCTGTGGCGCCATTCGTAGTACTCGATTTCAAAATCAATTCTGGACTAAAAGGCCAGTTCTTGGAAAACGGATTCTTCATATTTGCCGATAAGAAGACTATTGTTTTCGAATCGAATCAGAAAATAAGTGAAAAACAAATTAAAGATAATCTTATTTTGAAGAGTTTGTCAGACATTGTCTAACAACTGATTGTAGTTTTTATACAATAATTGAATTAAATTAAATTATTTTTTGATTTAAAAACTGATCCTTAAATTAATCAATAATTTCAATAACAATGAGGTTTATCTCAATTGTTTTGAGTGTAATATCTTTTTAAATATAATCTTATGTTAAGTCCAAATGAATTGAATTTTATCACTCGATTTAAATGCCATTCGAGAGCTATAAAAGTGAAATATATATAAGGAATGAGTGATTCTGTAGACAAAAATGGGTTTCAAAATAATTGCTTTTTTATTGGGAGTAACTTTTGTTACCCAAATATCTACCGAATACTTGTCTTTGGATGGAAACGAATGGACGGCAATTAGTTTTAATAAATGTAAGATAATTGAACCAAGATTATTATTAAAATAGATATTCTATAGCTATTAAGGCTAAGGCTAAAGTGCCGGGAAGTATATATTCTGATCTCAGACGAGAAAATGTTTTGAAAGAAAATATCTATACTTCTAATAATGACCTAAACTATCGATGGGTTGCTTACGACAACTGGACATATGAGCGGACCTTCAGTGGTAAGTCTTAAAAGTTTGAGACAGAGTTTGGTTAAAATATGACATATGTTTTCAGTTGACTCAAACTTTTTGTCAAAGAAAAGCGTTATATTAGTGACTGAAGGCATCGATACTGTGAGCACAGTCTCTATTAATGACAAAATTGTCGGACGAACTGAAAACCAATTCGTGAGATATAAGTTTGATATAAAGAATGCTTTAAAGACGGGTCAGAACAGCATTAAAATAGCATTGGAATCGGCGCCCATATATTCAGTAAAAAAGGCAAAAGAATTTGAAAAGAAATACAAATACATTGTATTCCCAGGTTTTACCTATAAATTTGATCATGGTCAAATTATTTTAATAAAATTTCTTTAGATTGTGATAGAAATCCAGGTCCTCACCTTGGTGAGTGCCACCCTAACTTTATTAGAAAAATGGCCTCATCTTATAGTTGGGATTGGGTTCGTATAATTTAACAAGATTATAAATTTAATAGAAGTCGTATATTCTTCTAATTAGGGGCCGGCGTTTCCAACTCAAGGCATTTGGAAATCCATTGGAATTGAAGCCAAAAATAATCCTATCATTAGAGACATAACAATAGAGACAATACCCGACGGCACTCATTGGAAACTAACTGTTAACACATTTGTAGAAATGAAGTCCAAAGAGAAAACAGAAGGCATTTTCAGTATTGACCTTGATGATCGTAATATTATTAACAAGGTTAAAAAGGAAATTAGTTCCCCATCAGAAGAAACGGTTCAAATTCAGTTCAGCACTACTCTGTCTAACATAACCGGTTGGTATCCAAATGGAGTGGGATTTGCAAACATTCAAAAGTTATATAAACTGAAAGTCAATCTCACGTTTGCCGACAGTTCAGAGGTTTCGACACAAACCAAAAGAATTGGTTTCCGGAAAATTGAATTAATTCAGAGTCCAATAAAACCGGAAGGACTCACTTTTTATTTCAAAGTCAATGGACTGCAGGTGTTTGCAAAGGGAACGAATTGGATTCCGGCACACGTCTTGATGGAGGAATTGACTCCACAATATTTAAGGCATTTATTTGAATCAATCAAAAAGGCAAACATGAATATGATGAGGGTATGGGGCGGTGGTATCTATGAGTCAGACCTCTTCTATGAATTGGCCGATGAGTATGGAATAATGATTTGGCAGGACTTCATGTTTGCCTGTGCTCTCTATCCAACTAATCCAGAATATCTACAAACAGTTGATCAGGAATTAATAACTCAGGTTCGACGACTCCAATCCCACCCATCAGTTGCCATTTGGTCCGGTATGTACTCTATGTCCTCCTTTTAGTAAAACTAATAACTAAATTGTTATCCAGGAAATAACGAGAACGAAATGATTATTGCAGCCTTCTTTAGGGGAAGTAAAGAATTTAATAGTGATTACGTGAAGCTATTCATTGATCACATCCAGAAGAGGGTTCAAATTGAAGATAAGAACAGACCCTTTATATCTTCGAGTCCTTCTAATGGATTGGAAACAATAAAAGAGGGATATTTAGCAAAGAATCCAAATGACTTGCGATTCGGTGATGTCCACTATTACAACGATGGCGCCAATCTATGGGACTGGAAAACCTTCCCGAGCGCTAAATTCGCGTCAGAGTATGGCTTTCAATCATATCCATCGATGAACGCATACTTAGAAGTCTTGAAAGAATCAGATTTGACTTTTCCCACGAGTAAAGCTATTGAACACAGACAAAGACATCCTGGTGGCACCTGGGCTATTCAAAACCAAATTTGTGAGCAAAACATTTGTTAATTAATTAACAATTTTGTCAACTAATCAATGATTTTAAATTATAGCCAAATATATGAAACTTCCATCAAAAGGAGGAAAAGAGAAATTCAATGATTTGATATATTTGTCTCAAATAACTCAAGCGATGGCTATGAAGACAGAGACTGAGTTTTATCGAAGGAATAGAGATATCGACCCCAAGACTGGAAATGGTAATACTATGGGTGCGCTCTATTGGCAATTGAATGATATATGGGAGGGCCAGTCGTGGTCTTCCATTGAGTTCGGCGGTAAATGGAAAGTATTGCACAGTTATGTCAAAGAATTTATGAATAATTTACTGGTTTCGCCATTTGAAGATTCAAATCAAACATTGAAGGTATTCATAGCTAACCAACGATTATATCATTTCATTTGATTTCATTCAAATATTATTTTAAAAATAAGGTATCGTTAGTTCGCGACGACTTTTATGGCGAACAAGAGTTTGATTTGTCGGTCAAAGTCTACAAATGGTCTCAAAATAAAGCCATTCATGAAATCAATACAAAAGTCAGAACCGAAAGCACTTCAGCGAAAGTTGTTTTCACAAAATCAATACCAGAATTGATGAAAGAGTCGAAGTGTTCCGATAGACACGAATGTGTTCTACACTTTGAAGTCAAGAATACCAAAAATTTTGAGGTATAATTTATTAATGAGTTTTTCATTTAAATTATTAAAAATTTGTTTTATAATTAAAGGCCCAGAATTTTATGCTTTTGAGTGAACCTAAAAATTCAAAAATAGTTTCACCGAAACTAAAGTTAGTGGACGTCAAGAAGAAATCAGATGCAAAAGAGTACGAAATAACTCTGTCTTCGGAATCAGTGGCGCCATTCGTATTACTTGACTTCAAACTAAATTCTGGACTAAAGGGTCAGTTCTTAGAGAATGGATTCTTCATATTTGAAGGCAAAAAGACTATCATTTTTGAAACGATTCAAGATATTAGTGAACAACAAATCAAAGATAATCTAATCTTCAAGACTTTAACAGATGTTGTCTAACAAACAGATTATAAATTATAAAATAAACGTATTTTAAAAGATAAAACTTTTCAAAACAATTTATCATTTGTTCAAAAATGACCAAGCACTATAATTTTAATTTTATTCAGTATTTAATTTAATTTATAATTCAAATAATTAGTTGAGTTTAATATAAAAATTAATTAAACTATAGTTCAAACCTATGATAATAAACAAAATTCCTGGTCTTATCTTTTTAGACCTTATCAAAAATGATACCCATTTTATAATCCGGATTAAAACCAAATGAGAATATCTTATTGTTAATAAGTGACCAAATTTTAAAGCATTTGATTGGCTTTCAATTCAGAAATGAATTGATATGAAAATATTGCCGGACTTTATATCAATAAATAGAAACACATTTTCCTTAAAACTATTCCTTAAACTATTCCTTAAAATGAGTTTTTGTAGATTTCACTCATTTTTCTTTATATTAATTTTTATAATTCAATTAAAATATGTCGAACTCTATCCCTATTCAAATGATTGTTCAACTTTTGTCACATCAAATGAGATCCGATTTCTCGGATGTAAAAAGAATGTCAGAACTGATAGTCTTTCCATAAGAACTTCATTGAAGAAAACCATTTATACATTTAAAGTGAGTTTCATTAATGAAAAGCTTTTAATTACTTTGAGACCACTTTTAGGGCATTCCTTATGGAGAGCCACCAGTGGGTGCCCTCAGGTTCAGTAAACCGAAGGCAAAAGTTTTTAAAAAAGGAGAACTTATTGATAGCCGACGCTATAAGAAGCCATGCCTTCAACCCTGGATAGTCGACTTTCCATTCGGAGTGATGTCCGAAGACTGTCTTTACTTAAACATATGGACGCCGTCTCCCAATCCCTCATCAAATTTGCCGGTAATGGTATGGATATATGGGGGTTCCTTCACTTTTGGTTCAGGCAGTCAGTTGGGGGCACTTTTCCTTTCGACAGACAATATATTCTCCGGAACCCAACTCTCTCTAAGAGATGTTGTGGTGATTACTATGAACTATCGTTTGGGTGTTTTTGGTTTTCTCTATTGCAATACAAATGATTGTCCGGGAAATCAGGGACTATGGGATCAAGTGTTGGCTCTTAATTGGATCAAAAACAACATCAGAGCTTTTGGTGGTAATCCCAATGATATAACACTATTCGGTGAAAGTGCCGGCAGTATATCTATCAGTAATCACATCATTTCAAATATGACGCGACATCTCTTCCAAAGAGCTATAATGCAATCGGGTATTCATTAGTAAACCATTACTTAAAAATGAATTAATTGTTTAAATGAATTATAGGTTCGGCGTATATTAAACTATTTTCTCGAGATTTGGAGTATTCGTATTCAATTGCGCGAAGATTCGCATCAAATGAAAAGTTATTCATAAGTGGGAACTGTCAGAACGACGAGACTTGGATTCAATGTCTTCGAACTAAATCTCCATCAGAACTACTTATGGCTCAATTAAAGTCAATTATTTACAATCCATCGAAGCCCTGGTATTCTGTTTACATTCAACAATTCACTCCTGTTTTTGGAGATGAATTAGTGCCGATACCAATACCAGTGGCCGTACGGGAGGGTAACTTTAATAAACACATTAAAATACTTATGGGTCACAACGAAATGGAAGGCGCGACCTTCACTTCAGCCTTTGATATAGTGGTCGGTATGTTTGGCCGCTATATTCCTCTTATACCGATAGCGCCGATTATTTCCAAAAATATTGTATACAATGATATCCGGAAGTACTTCTTCGACAACGACACCATTGGAATCAAAATCGCAGAGAAATACACCGAAACATTTGCCGATGACATCAGACAACTCGACAAAAATGGCATCAGAAGAGCAGCCATTCATGCATTCGGTGACTATTTCCTGACCTGTCCTACAATACTATTCGGGGGACATATTGTTAGTCGCAACGACTTTAAGGGTCAGATATATCAGTACAGACTTACTTATGCACACAAACAGTCACTTTCAAGACACAGTACTTGGGCTGATGTCTCTCATACTGACGACATCGCTCTTGTCTTTGGCTCTCCTTTTACTGATAGATATTTGTGGTCAGAAGACGACCGAAAACTGAGCCGAAATATTATGGATATTTGGACGCATTTCGCCAAATATGAGTCAGTTGTCTATCATTTCATATAAACTTTGAATGTAATTAACTCTTATTTTATAGTAAACTCCCAAAAGTCAACGGAAATGTTTGGCCCACTTATGGACTGACGGCTGACTACAGAGTAAACGCCTCTTATGTTGAACTTCACGCCAGTAATGACCGAATGGGAAGAGTTTGGACCCATCGCTACAATTTGGACGCAACACAAAACCCGTCAGTAATTGGCGACTGTTTCTACTTTTGGGACCCAATCCTTTCGGGACAGTTTAACGGACACTTACAACCACTGCCCACTTTATATAATAGGCATCAATTTAACAAGATTCCACATTGAACATTAAGATAATCTTGGTCACTTACCAGAATCGCAACTCAATCTTTTTATTATTCCCATTTGAGGTCATTTTAATTCACTATTTATAACAATTAAAATCATAAAAAGTATGAAAAGTTTAATAAATACTTTAAATAATAATTGAATTAAATTCACTGATTATTAAAATGTTTGACATTTAAATCACTTCTAAAGACAAATCAAAACAAATGAAGTAATGCATAGAAACCATTCATTAATGACGTCTTCAATAATTCTGTGCACAGAATTTAGCTTTAAAACGACTTGAGTTAACAAGGTAATAGAATCGTCAAGATATAATGGCTACCCTATTATATCCCCAAATTATTAATATATTTAAGATAGATCTTGTTTAAATTCAGACTATCATTTGACTGAATATAGTCAACCCAATTATATTTAGCACAGAATATATTATTTTATCCAATTTATTATTCATTTAATTAAAAGTTTTTAATAGAAATCAAAGGTTTGATTAAATTTGAAGTTAAATCTTAATAAACGATAGAATATCTAATGATTTTCTTAAATTTAATTCAAATTCAATACAATTTGAGTATTAAATAACAACTCTTTTGAAGCAAAAATTTTATTTATATTTATTTGAAGTAAATTACAAGAAATCAATTCAAGATTTAAATATTTTTTTTTGCTTAAATCTATCGAAGTTTAATCGGTATTTAATGTTTACAAACTTATGTTTTTATTTATAATTACAAAATTGAATTTCAAATCGCGTTCAAATAACTAATTAAATTTATTACCTTGAACTTTTTTCTCCTATCATTATTAGACAATTTCTTTGAATGTTTTTTCCCTTTTGAGTCAAAACTTTAATGAAATAATTGATTGTTTCGATGAATACAATACTAACTGAAACTTTCAATTTGAAAGATTTGATTTTTATTAATTTATAGCAAAAAGTAGTCAATTATTCAATCAATTGAGTGATTATCAAATTTAACAACATATTGACCAACTAATGGACAATCAAATGGAGGACCAAGATCAACCTCCCTTATGGGCACAGTTGTTATTACTTATATTCTTTTATGGATTATTTACTTATGTGTATCTTCTAATCAGATGGCTTATCATACATTATATACTTGGACCTTATTCGAAAAATGACACCGAATTTGTATATAATATAATTATTTATCCAAAATATATTAACACTTATTAACTAATTTTAGTGCGAAAATCAGTCAACAATGAGTTGGCTCTACTTTGCCATTACTTTTATGTTCATCTTATCAATAATTAATCTTATCATAAGAATAATAGCAGAGTAAACAAAATGTATTCAATATGATAGTCA
>JAQFZL010000565.1:0-14823 GCA_034695685.1 Galumna lanceata
ACTAAATACGAGTTTTGACTAAAATAGAATTGACTAAAATAAAGGTATTATAGCATTATAGCATCCATAGGAAAGGTTCGAGCTTTGAAAAGCTTTGACCAAAACTGAGGTTTGACTATATGACGATTGATTAAAGGCGGGTCCAGACTGTATTTATAAATGATTGAATTTTAGAAAATAAAAAATGTTTGAAATGAAAAGAATTAATTAAAAGCGCGATATAATTATATTCTAAATTAAAATTAAATTTTATATGAAATCAAATGATTTGTCACAAAATGAAGAAACAAATTGATCCGAAGTATTACCGCAGACCTCCAAATGCCTTCTTCTTATTTAATAGTGAATATCGAAAGAAAATATCAGAAGAATATCCAGAACTCAACAGTTCTGACTTAAGTCGACTTTTGGGAACTCTTTGGAATGAATTAGAATCAAATAAAAAACAAGAATTCATTGAAAGAGCGGAACAAATTCGGATAAAATATTTGAGTCAATTACCGAAAGGTATTAATACTACATAAAGATTAAAGTTTTGTTAATAGTCTTTATTAGAAAACAATTTGAAATCATTGACTAAAGCAATGAATAATCCAAAGAAATCTAAAGAGATTTTTGTATCAAACGATTCGATTCTTTGGCAAAACACAGCTCTTCTGAAAAAGCCTTTACTAAATGAATTAAAATTTGAATCTGAAAGCAATATAGAGGAAAGCCTTACATTAAACGAAGAAAAGCGCCAATACTTAAGATATTTAGGTTTATGTCAAAGAAATTCCAGTGAATACTTCGATATTGAGTTAAAACTGGCTCTGATTTCACTTAAAAATCAGTTATTCACTTGTTATCAATCCGTTGATGACAACCAGAATATAATTAAGAGACCCAGAGGTAGACCTCGAAAATAATGCCCAAATTCTGTTATGACTAACAAAGTTTGAAACTCTCATTACATTAACTCAACAATTCTTTCATTTGAAAACAAAATAAATGATTATTTAATTCATTAGATTTTATTGATATTTCGTTTTATAACTAAATTATATTTTGAATCACTATTTGACAAAAAAAGTCATTTAATACTTAATTGAAATTTTTTTAAATTGATTGACTCCCGAATATACCCAACGCTGATATATATAATAATAATTTTCATATTTAAAATTCGCTGATTAATTAAATATGCAATAATAAGGTATAATTATTTTGAGTAAAGACATTTAAAATTAGTTAAATTATATAACAAACACTGGTTTGTAAATGAGTTCATCCATTTTCCCTATCAAGAGGTTCACTTGACTAATGTTTTATTATAAAACTTTTAAATTATTATAACTCATTTTATTGACATTTTTCTGTTTTGTTAATAATTTATAAATAAATGAATCAATTTTAAATATTTTAATTAACAGTAATTTAAATGTTAACAAACAGTTAAAAACTAAGCATGATTATTCAAAAGCTTATGCATCATCTTTATTATCAATCTATGGCCTAGATTCTATTCTATATGTAAAAGTAACATGCTTAGTTTTTCAATTAAACGCGGAATAAGAGCAACTTTAATGACAATGTTAATGATCGATAGAATAAGTATAACTTATACTATATATTAGTATATTTATACTCATATATAGTATACTATATATTAGTATATTTATACTCATATATAGTATAAGTTATAAAATACATTCAATTTCTAATAATAATACCAATGATTACAACCATTTAAGTAAAATCAAATAATTTATGAGAAAATATTAAAAAGTTTAGACATAGACTTATATCTAATCACATGTCTTACAGTTTTTTTTTTAAATTAATATTTGAAACGAAATCTATTGGAAAATATGTTCAGCGCTTCCAATGAGTGGTGCAGTGAAGACAACTTCTTGTAAATAATGATAACCTTTGAAATATAATCACAAAATTTTAGTTATTTTTAAATGAATTTTAATAATAATTTTCTTTCTTTTAAACAAAAAATCGGAGCAAATATTTATAATTATTTTGATTCATTTAAAGTAAAGTCTATTTTTTATGAAAAAAATGTGAACAAAGTTTTAACAAAACAATACTTAAAATAAGAAATTTGTTTACAAAATAAGAAATTAATGTCAAATGAAATGATTTTTATTTTGCGATAATAAATGAGAGGAAAAAATGTTGAAATCGATGAAAACTCTGTCCAATCAGTCAAAGACGTCGTCGCGGAAATGCATATCAGTAGTGATATCATCGATGGACGCACAGCTCGAGTTCGATATCGAGCGCTCAGCCCTCGGAAGAGATCTCTTTGAACTCGTCTGCCGTACGATTGGTCTTCGAGAGGATCACTACTTCGGTCTTCAATACATCGACAGTAAAGGTTTCATTGCGTGGCTTAAAATGGATAAGAAAATCATAGATCAGGACATCCAATGCCATAGAACTCAAGTGGAAGACAACCACAAAAAGAACAAATTAAAGTCAAACGAATCGTTGCTATCATTTCTATTTTTAGCCAAATTTTTTCCCGAAGATGTGGCCGAAGAACTAATTCAAGAGATTACTCAACATTTGTTTTTTCTTCAGGTAAAACAGGCCATTCTCAACATGGACATTTTCTGTCCGCCAGAAGCCAGTGTTTTATTAGCTTCTTATGCAGTTCAGGCAAAATATGGTGATTACGATGAAGTCAATTATAAACCTGGAATGTTAGCCGACGCCGAAGACTTATTACCGCAAAGAGTGATAGATCAGTACCAAATGACACCTGAAATGTGGGAGGAAAGGATCAAAATATGGTACGCAGACCACAGAGGAATGACTAGAGATGAGGCAGAAATGGAATACTTGAAAATCGCTCAGGACTTGGATATGTATGGCGTCAACTACTTTCCCATCAGTAATAAAAAGGAAAGTGAACTTTGGTTAGGAGTGACAGCACTCGGACTCAATATTTATGAGAAGAATAATAAATTAACGCCAAAAATATCATTTCCGTGGAGTGAAATCAGAAATATTAGTTATGACGACAAAAAGTTTACAATAAAACCGGTGGACAGAACTCATTCTCCAAACTTTCAATTCTATTCTTCAAAGACTCGAATGAATAAACTTATTTTAGACCTCTGTATAGGAAATCACGACCTCTTCATGAGAAGACGTAAACCCGATTCCATGGAATTACAACAAATGAAAGCACAGGCGAGAGAAGAAAAGGCTCGAAGACAACTGGAAAGACAGAAGTTAGCAAGGGAAAAAAGACTCAGAGAAGAAGCAGAACGTGATAGGGCTGAACTCGAACAGCGATTACTTCAATATCAAGACGAGGCTCACAGCGCTCAGGAGGCTCTCAGAAGGAGTGAAGAAACTGCAGAACTGTTAGCCGAAAAGGCGAGAGTCGCTGAAGAGGAGGCTATGCTTTTGTCACAAAAGGCGGCCGAAGCCGAGGCTGAGATTCAAAGAATTAAAATTAGTGCCATTAAAACAGAAGAAGAAAAAGTTCTAATTGAAAGAAAGGCCGCAGAGGCTGAACTCTTGGCCTCAACTATGGTTGAAGAAAGTGAACGCAGGACTAAAGAGGCCGAACAACTAAGAGATGAACTTTTTAGAGCCCGACTCTCTGAAAGACAAGCAAAAGAAAAACTAATGGATGTTTTGAGAGGAGAAAACACTTCACCAAAGAATAAAAACCAAACTAACGGCACGAATATACATATAGGCAGTCATTTCCTTGAAAATTCTGTTATTAATGGAATGAATTCAATGGAAAATCGCGATGAAGTCAACTATTTTGAGAGTCTTTCAAATAACGGAATAACTGTTTTAAGAGATTTGAATGAACTTCGACTTAATGAGAGTTCAGGCGAACATTCATTTGGATTCCATTCTAATAATATATCAAATGGTGTCTATCCCTCACATTTTCATAGAAATAGTTCAGTCACAGTAACCACATCTTCAATACCATCGACGGGACGAACACATGTGTCCAGCATTTTAAGTGCAACCGCTTGTGATTTGCTCACCGATACTGACGTCGAAAAGTTGGCCTTTGAAATAGAAAAGGAAAGAATTGAATACTTGGAAAAGTCTCGTCATTTGCAGGAACAGCTCAGAGACCTCAAGTCAGAGATACAAATCCTTAAAGTCGAGGACAAACTGACGCCTTTTGATAGAATTCATGACGAAAATGTCAATCGCGGAGAAACTAAATACTCAACTTTAAGACGAACCCGTTCTGGAACTACCAAAGCAAGGGTTGCCTTCTTTGAAGAATTATGAACACAAACTAATCATCCATTTTAACATTAATTCAATTTTTGACAAATTATTGAAAAGTTAATATATTTTTCACTAAAAGACAAACTTTTGTTTATTTTTGTGCACAAATTTTGTGAAAAAAAGGATAATAATTCTTCGAACAATTGTTTTAAATAAATAATAAATTATTAAAATGAAAATTTCATTTCATTATTAAGAATTTGAGATTTTTTTAATGTGTGTTTTAATACTAATAAATGATTGACTTATAAAATGGAAACAAATTTGTTATTAAATTTAATTAAAGTCATTAGAAATGATTTCATTTTCTAAAATTCAATTTTGGCGCTCATTTAAAAAACTATAAAAGTTTTTGTACTTTAGTTTCAATCGATTAATAGTCAGTAATATTCCATAAAATCTCATAAAATTTGGTCTTATTTTTACGTAATAAATAATTATATAATAAAAGTCATTTAGAGGTGATTTAGAGGACAAACACTTATTTAGAGGTCATTTACGTAATCATTCAAATATTTCAATTTTTGTCTATTTTTTAAAAATAAATTAGAGGTCATTTAAGGTCTAATAGAGATCATATAGAGGTCGAACATAATACTAAAGGATAGTCATGTAAACCATTAGCAAGGTAACATATGTCTCACGTAATACCATTATCAATTGACCATTTGATTGAGTCATTCGATCACAAAAATTCCATTAAATGAAATACTTGTAGTCTATAAGTTATAGTAATAGTCTATTACTAATAGAATTTAAAAATTATCGTTTTATTAGCATTTAATTTATTTTTGGGAATAATATTCGGGAATTTGGGAAAACACATTTTAATGAGAAATTCTGTTTTTTCTTTAATAAGTTTAAAATCAATGCTTACTTTCGAAACATTTTATTAAATAAAACAAAGAATTGAAGAATAATTTTTAAAAAATTACATATAATTTGACCAAAAAATGTGTGGATTAAGTAATTTGAGTGAAGTGTTAGTCAGAATCATTATTTGATGACTGAGGAGTTGAAGCACTTTCCTCTGATTTCATTTCAATGTCAGACTTTTTCTTTGATTTTTTGTCGGTTTTTTTCAATTTTTTCTTTGAGTTGTCATCGCTGTCAGAACTACTGTCGGAATCACTTATATATTCCTTACTTTTAAAGGAACCACTTTTTGTGGGCGATTTTTTGCTTTCAGTTTTAGAAGAGCTCTTTTTAGATGAAGTTTTCTTTGAAGTGTTAGCGCTTTCTTTGGGGCCTTCTTTGCCGCCTCCGCTCGCTTTATATTCTTCCATTTCTTTTTCGTATACTTTCTTAGCGGCGGCCGATTTCTGTTCCCATTTAGACTTATCTGAAATTTCTTTCCACATCTCTCCGGCCTTTTTTGTCACTTCAATTAAACTGAGTTTTGGGTTTTCTTTTTTAATTTTCTCTCTGTTCTCATTTAACCACAAAAAGAATGCCGTTTGAGGTCTTTTCGGTCTATTTTCGTCTTTGTCTTTCTTTGTTCTCTTCTTTTCTTTGTGTTCTTTCTTTTTCTTTTCTTTTTTGTGTTTTTCTTTCTTTTCTTTTTTCTTTTTCTTATGGCTCTCGTCTTCATCTGAACCCTCAGAACTGCTTCCACTGGCATTTGAGTCAAACTCTTCTGCGACGTCATCGCTCTCTGACATCGCTTTCTCTTTGTCCGGATTGAATGACTCGTCGGACTCGTCTGAGTCATCGCCGACTTCAGTGCGAATCCTTCCCTCTTCTCGAACCCTCTGTAGATAAGCGTCGGGTTCGTCCTCTAAATCAGAATCAATGATGTCGTCGTCGACCACTTCTTTTCTACTCTTCTCGCCTTCGGTTCCTCTGTTTTTAACTCTAAGTTTTTTGTTTGAGACGAAGTCAAACAGTTTGGAGTACTCCTCCTTTTCTATTGAACTAAACGTATGGACAAAACCTGCTTTCGTTTCGACTTCAAAATCGAAAGAACGCGTCGAACCCCCACTTCGGGCGAAATTAATTGAAAGGATTTCATCGAATCTTATGTGTATCGGAGGTTTGTGTACATAAATAAACCCTCTGTCCAAAGGGTATAAGAGACCAGCACTCGCTCTGTACGAACATGTAATTACTGGAATATCTTTTGGCGAACAGAATGAAGGGTCGGGTACTGTTATCTTTCTTTGAACCATAACTCTCATTAATTTCGAAACTAATTCATAGACGGGTCCCGACATTTCTTTTTGAAGTTTATTATCATATTTATCTGCGATTTCCCGATCGGAAACTCCCAATTCGAGGGCTAAATCTTCATCTTTATTGAAGAGAAGAATTAGATAATGATAGCGAGTGTTTCCCTGTTTTATGGGGGGATCCAAACTCATCACAAAAAAGACTTGTCGACTATCCTTATGGGGCAGTTGGAAGAGTCTCAGCACAGAATTTATAGGAATCTTATAATCGAAAGTTTTTCCGTGAAGTTGAATAAAAGTGGGAAATATTTTGATGTCGTACCGACCCCTCGGAGTCAAACACTGCAACTCTTTGAAGGTCGCGATTGCGTCTCCGGTCGCCTGAATTATGGACGCCTTATCCAAGATCTGATCCAAAAAGCTTTGGACCGGATCTACGCCATCGATGGTTGGAATGTGGAAACGCATTTCCATAAGACTTGTGGGCGCGTCATCGTTGTGGTGGAACTCTAGTGTCACCTCATTCTTGGCTGTCGTGCAGTGACTAACATTCAGTAGCGGCACTTCAAATGAGCGCTCATTTTTTCGGACATCAAATCCAAGTACTGCCCCTTCAAAGTTAGCGGTTCCCCAATTCCATCCTCGAAGACAATTATCTCTTTGTTTTAATTCCAAAGAATAGTTTCGATTAAAAAATTTGTTGAGTTTATCGAAGTCTGAGTCAATAAATCCTCCGAATCGATACATTTGTCCATTTTTTGTCATAACCCGAAGACCCCAATCGGCTGCCATTCGCTGCCATATAAGAGAATCCATTTCAGAGGCAGGAATTGACTCAACTTTTCCTGTTTTGCCATTTTTGAAGACAATTTGATTACTATTTATCTTCAAACGACCGAAAGTCTAATTAAAAACAAAATATATTACAAGACTTGTAATACAAGTTATATGAAATGAGTAATCAGTAATCATACCATCGCTCCCCTGTCCTCTTTGGAAGCGTCGCTGTACTCCAAGTTATCCATTGAATGTAAATCTGTTTTAATATTTTTAGTATTAATTGTTAGAAATGATTAAAAACGTATTCAATTAATAATCAAAAAATTGAAGAGAAAATCACTGTTTTAATCAAAACAAATAACGTCTCATTTATTTGGATTTTATTTCAAACAAATGAATTAATTTTTTGTTTTCGTAATTTGTTTTTAAATCTTTTGTTTAGCCATAAGTTTAGCGCTCATTCGCGTCACAAATAGAGGTCTGAATTACTTAAAGCGGTTATAACTTTGAATGCACTCATTATAGGATTTGAGGGAAACCTTTACAGACGTCTAATGGTTTGAACCGCTTTTGCTTTTATTCTGAAATTGTATTTCAATTTTATCCCGAATTTAAAACCTTTTTCTTAAAAGATTTCTTTATTTAAAAGAAATCCCAAAAATAATTCAAAATTGATTCCCAAAACGAGACAAAAGCGATGCCACGGAAAGGCCGTCGAAGTGATGAGGACGAGACGCCTGTAGAAGACTATGTCGTTGAGAAAGTTGTGGACAAACGCAATGTTAAGGGAAAGATTCAATACTTACTTAAATGGAAGGGATATCCCGACGAAGAGAATACATGGGAACCGGTGGAGAACCTCGACTGTGAAAGCCTTATCTCACAGTTTGAAGAAAAACGACGTAAAGAGAGGGGAAGGGAATCCACGCGAAGAACTGCCTCTCGAGAAGTGGAAACACCTGTTTTGGAGAAACGGACGCGAAGGTCAACACCCGGAAGACCTCCAAAAGACAAATCACTTGAAGAAGATTTTGAAGATGCGATGAGAAAACCGCGCGGAGGCTTCGATAGGGGTCTCCGTCCGGACCGTATTTTGGGGGCAACCGATGCCTCCGGAGAACTAATGTTTCTCATGAAATGGTTGGACTCAGACGAGGCAGACCTCGTGCCCGCAAAGATGGCTAATGTCAAGTGTCCACAGGTTTGAACACTTTATTTGTTTATTAACTGAAAGTAATTTTGTTTTAATAGATTGTAATCAAGTTCTATGAGGACCGCCTCACTTGGCATTCAAATACCGAAGAGTTGAATCCCAGCGCCAAAACTGATTGATTTCATCGTTTACTCCAAATAAAACATTTTTAATTCATTTAAAATATAATGTTTTGACAAATGATTATAATATCAAAACTCTTTCAATATTTTTGTCAAACAATTTATGTTTAAATTCGATATCATTTGGATTCCGATTTTAAGTAAACTTTCATTCATTTCTGTATTCTCTGATTTGTAATTAAACTAAATTTTATTAACAAATAAATGTTTGGCTTTTATTTTATTTATTAAATTATTTCAAATGAAAACACTTTTTCAATAGAATTAGAAATAAAAAAACTATAATTAATTGAAAGCGTTATTTAATGAATGGCCGAACAGAGGATTAATTGGTTTCGTTCTCAAGAATGGATCCGAGCGCCACATTTCTCATACGTTTTGGTTTCATAGATTTACCGAACAATTTCTCCATTTTATCGATCACTCGACTCATTAGAGGATATGATTGAATGACAAGTGTTTCACTCGACTCATACTTTAAATTGTCGTGAATTGGATTTAATGGAGAGAATCCTCTGAGAAGATAGTCGTGAAAAAGTGCTTTCGATTCATTGATATTTTGATTAACGGCGTTATATTCGCCAATCACTTGAGCGCAGGCCTTGAGGGCTGTTTTCAGGTCTCGTAAGTCCTTTGCATAGACTTCGAATATAGATTTCTGAGAGGCTTTTAATGATATCCAATCGAGTGACACATCGAATGCCATTAACGCGAAGTTCAAATCATTATTGAGATAATGGTCTAAATGTTTGTTTGACGTCAATTCACAGTTTGATATCAAAAATTCAATTAAAGGCTTAAAAATAATATCGAAATTTTGGCCATAAATCGAGATCACAGACAAATAGAACCAATCGATGCCTTTTTGGGGATAAGTCATTATAAGCGGATCCTCGGATTCGCTTAAAACCTGATCCACTTTTAATTCACTTTTCATTATTGACTTAAGAATTCCTGAATCAGATCTATTAAGGGCTGCTCTTAGGTTTGACTCAGCGATAGGAATGGGTCCGACACATGCTTTGGCTGCTCTGCAGTAATAATAAATACATTTAAAGTGTTGACTAATTGGAGTATTGATCGCCAATTGGTTGTATGCGTGACCTCTCAATATATCCAATTTTCTTGCGTTTAAATAATATATTTCAGCGACTGATGTCTTATTCAGATAACGATTCAAATCTCCGATTCGTATCAAAATATTGTATAATAAAAGTCTAGTCGTCGGCCAAACATCCAAACTATTCGTCAAAAGACTAAACAATTCTTTGTTTTTGTTTTTCGTTAGAATTGATTCGATTAACGAAACATAAAAACCAATTAAATATTGAATTAAAAATGAGTCCTAATATTCAAAATAAGACAAAATAAGACAATTTTAAAGAATAGTTTTGCAAACCTTTTGATGTCTATATTGTTTGATATCATTCCATAATTTACTTTCATAAACAAGAGCTGAATCTGAAGAGACATTTGATAAAATCAAACGCAATGTTTGGTCACATTTTGGACGCAAATTATTGACACCATTAAGACATGTCAGCGAAGGTTCAGACAATTGTAAATTTCTTTGAAGTCTTTCTTCAGAGAGTGATGAATGACTTTTGCCATTAACTGTAAACGTCTTTTCATCCGATCGACGACTCATTTGTTTGAGAATTTGATTACAATTGAAATCAAGTTTTGTTTAATAAATATTTAATAAATGATTTATTGCATAACATTTTAGTCCACTATATTTAGGGAACGTTTCATAATTTCCATCAAAAAATTAAGTATTTCTCAGAAATGAGCCCAACTTTTCCAGAATTTTATTTTCTAATTCTTTAAATTAAAACTTTTATAACAATTTTAGTTCAAATGGTTATTAAAACGATTTTAAATTAAAATAAATTTATTTCAGATTACTATATATTGGAATACTATATGTGATTAAGTTGCTAGATGATGATATTTGATTTTACAATTCAACTAAAATGTTTTTGCATTAATTCTTTGCTAAACTTTATATACAAACTTGTAGAGTCCCACAACTTTTAAGCATATATTAAAAAATGCAAAAAAAAGTTTATTAAATGCATTCTTTAATAATTAAAGAATGTATTTAATAAACCTTTTTTGCATTTTTTAATATATGCTTAAAAGTTGTCGGACTCTATTTATACTGTATTTAAAGCATACTTTTTGCCACATTTACTTAACATTAATTATTAATAGTAATAAGTTATTACTTATTACTAATAAGGAATCCCCTAATTATAATAATAGTTAAACAGTTAACTTAACTATAATTTATAATTATTATCAATAATTATAAAAATAAAACTAAATTCAAATGTTTATTAGACTCTAAACTTTAGACAAAACTTTTGTTTAAAATTTTTCTAAAAAATAAATATTTTTCGTGTATTCACTTAAAATCAAAATTAATTTTATTCTCAAAAAATACCTCAAAATGAGTAAACACTTGAAATACAAACTAAATTACAATTTCTTAAATTTGACTAAATTTTTATAACTTTTATAACAAATAATAAATAAAATGTCATTTTTTAATGTAAAATATTAAACAAATGTATTAATGAGTTGTTTTGAGTAAATGAAATGATATTTACATTTGAAATAAATTAAACTCATGACTACCGAAGAGAATAAGTGTATGGTTTATATTCGTGCGAATAATCGATTTCTATTATTTTTGGCAATTTCTGAGACTTTTGTGATTTTCGCGACTTTTGTGAGGTTTGAGATTTTGTTGAATGAGTTGAATATCTGGAGAGGGGACGGGTCTGTCCTATTGGTTGTAATGTTGAATAATGTCTAGGAGTGAACTGTTCCCTACAATACAGAGATTGAGGAGAACGTAGAGATCGACTCGAAGTGAATGAAGAATCGTTATAAAGGGGTCGATTCAACGACATTCTGGAACCATTCCTCGAATTAGGAGTGATAGGATTGACCCAATTCATTTGATAGGGGTCATACTCATCCATTACTGATGTCTCCCTTTCGATGACCTTTTTTTAAAAAAAATTATTTGTAATTAAAATTACAATTAATTAAAACAAACCTCAGTTTTGACACAACGACACGAAAGGGAAGAACACATAAATAAATTCAATAATAACATCATTAATAAGAGAACAGTTAAACAAATGCAGAGAATGATGAGCCACGAGAAACGCCATTCCGTGCACTCTAGCACTTGTTCTATAGTTAGGATCAAATTAATTCAAACATAGAATTGAAGGCTTAATTAATCTTAAGTTCTCACGGCTTTCATCTGACGGTTCGAATACATAAACAGTAGTGGAGGCAGACATTAGTGAATATCCATCGTAGGCCAGACTACGTGTCCTTTGGAGTGCGTCACACATAGGCTCATGACATCCTCCCCGACATAATATGGCGTCGCATTGAATATATAATTTGTTAGAATCGGGAAATTTAAACATTTCATAGACTATGGCTTCAGTTGAATGTGAATTATTGTAAATGAATTGAGAGATGAGCTCTGCTTTGGTAGGACAGCCCCACTCGTCTATTAATTGTACCCTTTCTGTATTATCACCAAATGAAAAGCAATTCTTCATTCGTAAAACTGTAATAACTAATGACCACAAACTTATATTTTAATGAATACTTTAAAGAATATTCTTACTGTCATTCGGAGATAATTGAGCCCTCAATAAATATGGATTACCATGAATTGTCCTTGATACTCTTTGTCCATTCAAATCTGTCAGCTTTAAGGATACACTATAAGTTCCGCCTCTAAAATAATTCTTGTCTTTACTTCGGGTATAAAAGAGTCGATACAAACCTAACACTTTTATATCCTAATTGTTCACAAGTCATGAGATAAAACTTATCGTCCGATAATTCCAATGATTTGTGAGGCCTCACAACCAATGAAACCGATCTCTCAGACTATTGAAAAAAATGAGTAAATAATTGTTTGTTTAAACACTACAAACATTGTATTTATTGATTCCACAAAAGATTTCGTCGCTTTCATTCGCTAATAAACTGACTTTCAAAGTGGTGTTGAGCCGTCCGTTTCCATATGTAAGACACGGCGGTCTTCGGTAACCTTTTGTATGAACCACACCATTGAATGGCTGTAAAGTGACTACAAATATATACATAACTCCGCGCTCGCATTTGGCGGTCACTGAAGGACTGAAATCATCGGTGACTCCACTCTGACTCCACTGAAAATTAGATGAAAATCTTAATATCAAACAAATTAATATAATATCTACTCTATATTTATTGTAACACCTAGATTCTATTTTTTCTATTCTTAATACTACCAAATCTATTATTCTAATTATCATTAAAAAAACATTTATTTTTATTTAATTCATTGAATTTCAGATAAGTTTTTAATTATTATCTAAATTTATATATCAATTTATTTAATGAAATAATTTCTAAAGTTTTTACAAAAAACATTAAAATAACTTCTGATTTATATCTTCTTTTGATAGCCATTAGATTATATTTCTTTATGTATCAAAGGTATGAATCAAAGGTATAACTGTAATCAGCACTTAATTTATTGTAACAAGCTCATTTTTAAAGTTAAATATTCTTCAAATTAACTTCAATTGACTTAAGCCTTAAGTGTATTGATTTTATATTTGAGTCAAACCTCGTTTGTATAAAATAATTTATTAATTTTATATGCGATTCAAAGAAAGATAAAATTTAATTATCAATTATTATAAAATAACTTCCTTTTCGTGATTTTATATTCTATTTAATTCATTTTCTTAAATAAATTTTTAGTAAACGATTGAAAAATTATTTCATTCATTAAATACATTGTAATTATAAATAGCAAAACAAAATATGAATGATTTGAAAATAAATATTCATAACTATTTTTTTCTGAATGTGTGTCGAATAAAAATCCAGAATAAAAACGATAGTATAATATCATTAAGTTTGCGGCAAAAATATCTAAATTTCACTGGGTTTCAGATCGGAATATTTTAACCATCATAACTCAAAGCGAATATTAGGGGTATTTAAGGAATCGCCTAAAAATTAATAAAAATAAATAAAATTTATATTTAAAATGTTTAGATTCTAAACATTTTAAAATATAAATTAAGTTTTTCAATTAAATGATCTAAACTTTAGATCATTTAATTGAAAAACTTAATTTTTGATAGGTGAGAAAGGAAAGGGACAAATTGCTTTTATAATATTTCTCTGGATGAAATAATTTCCATTAAGACAATTATTGTTATTAACTGAAAAGTTTAAATTTTGGTTACTTTTTATTTTAATTGATTTCACAAAACTAATATCATAATGAGCTTCACTTAATAAAAATTTATGTATATTAGAGCTCTGAGTTAAGCAACCGATTCCAGGCAAGTCCGAAAAAACCCGAAATCGATTCAAAGGAACTAGCTAACAGTTTAAATAACAAATGGAATGTCTAAAATTTATTTAGTAAAATTTAAATGATTTTTATAAGTTAAAATAGTTTTCAAAACAATAAATAGCAAAATTTGAACTTGCATATTAGAAAAATATCTCTAAAATAGAAAGGAAAATTAATTTGGCGCGGATGCAAGTTTGAATTTCGTTAAATCACTTAAATAAATAAAAAAAAGCTTTTTAATTGAATCTAACAAATAGTTATTTATAAATTTTAACTTTGATTTATGTAAATAATAAATGTATTCTATTTTAAATGTTTACTTTAAAATTTTGGGTTTTCGGTGTTTCTGTAAAAAATTTCGGGTTCAGGTTTTATGTTTAAAGTTCGGGTCGGTTTCGGGTTTTAAAATAAGCTCTAATGTGTATATATTTCTATAAAAAAAAATAATAATTTTAAAATTTGAGAACCTTTAGTAATTAATTATTTGTGCCATGGACAAATAATTTATATGATCCACTCGATTACCTTAATAATTTATAATCATAAAAACATAGGTTCACAGTGGTTCTGAAAGTTCACCATTCTCATTTTAATTATTAAATTAATATAAATCTAAATATCATTATACTTTTGGATTCTATTTTTGTTGTTTCAGTCATTTTTCCTTCAAATTTCTCTATTTTTAAGAATTTTTTTTATAGATTTTCATCGAAACAAATAAAAGTTAAATAAAGGAATTATTGTTAAGTATTTATAAAATTAAAGCTAAAAATGTGTTTTAAATTAGAAGAACATTTAAATTAAAAGAAATAATTTAAATATTGAAATCAATTCAATAATATTAATAGAATAAAAAGTTAAAAATATTAC
>JAQFZL010000566.1:0-14811 GCA_034695685.1 Galumna lanceata
ATTAAACCCTATTATAGAATGGAAACCATCAAATACCTCTTGAGATCGAGGTCTTTTGCCATTTCAGCTAATGGTTTTGGCACCCCAGGGGGTGTCAGGATAAGGTATTTTGAAAAAAGCCTAAAAACGATAAAAACTACTAATAACACAGTTTTTTTCGATGTTTTTAGTTATTTTGATGTTTAGTATATTTTGATCATAAAAAGCTTTATTTTGTCATTTATTTATAGTTTTATAAAAAAATTATGAATTTTAAACCCAATTTTTTTTATTATAGAGTCTATTATATAGGCTATAATAACCATTATTAGTTGTTAGTTTCTATTAGTAACCTATAATAGTCAATAGGGGGGATTCCGGAATGGAAAAATTTGCAAAATACCCATGTAGAAATTATTTATTTTTTGATCTTTTTAATGCCCTTTTAATAAAGTTGTAATCACTCACTATTATAATAATGGGATAATTTAAATAAAATTTGATTACTTATTGAAATTTTACATTTTTATTATCATTCAATTGATTTAATTATAATATTTTAATAATTAAGAAGTTTTTGTTGAAAAATTGGCACTCAATCTATGAGACAATTTTTAATACATTCGATGAAATAATTTACAAAATAAATGTAATTTTGACTAGAATTTCATTATGGCATAAATAAAGAATGAATTATCAGTAGAGCTCTCTTTAAATTGGATGCACTTATACTCAATTATTGTCATCGTTTGGAGTTATTTTTAAGAGTAATATGAGATGAGAATTACCAGACTCTCTGGAAAATCATATCTTTATCTTTTTTGTTTAGTTCATAGTTTTGGTCAAACTCTGAACACGTGAACGAATCGTCGGAGTGGTTGTCGTCTTCGTCTTCTTCTTCTTCTTCATCTTCCTCTTCATTTGAATTATCGATTGGTTTTGGTTTAGTCGTTCTATTATTAAGTGGAGGACAGGGCGGGACCTGAGGACTCAGATCTTGTAAAGTTAAAATTCTTGGCATCGATGACAGTTCGCTAACGGAAGGACTGAGTCGGGCCAACGGGGCGTGTCTGTGATGAAGAGGTTGATGGTCTCTATTTCTATAACCCTTGTAGTGGTAAACGATATCAATATCTGAGGGCGCAATACTCGAAGCATTCTCGAGATCGTAGTGTTCTGTGGCTGCAATTGTATTATTGCTGTAATTATCGGTATAATTGTCACAATGAGAAGCACTGATTGAAGCGGGAACTGCAGGCGGCACAGGTCGGGGTCTTTCTGCCGGCGGGACAACAGGTGACACAACGTCGGGCTGTTTAGATGGCATTCTTAACGGCATATGTAATGCATTGCTCTGTCCTCCAATGGACTGATGGGTAGGCATTAAAGTTGAGGGCGGAGAAGGAGTTGTCGTTAAGTATGGTTTAATGGTTGCCGTCATTTTCCGCTGATTTGTATTACATTCTCTCAACTGATTCTTCTTTTGATTGTGAAATATAAGAAAACTCGTGGAAATCACCAAAATTAAGATCAAGAAAAATGTTATGACAAGAATAACTCCAATAGACATCGGATCCGGATTTACTGAAGATGTCATTAAATTGGGATCTGAAGACTCGGCCGCTAATAATCAGAAAATTTTATAAATTAATGAAAAAATTATTTTTTATTAGAGAATATTTACCCATTTTTTCAATATTGTCGTTAACATCACTTATGATTACATTGAAGTCAAGTGTTGATGATTTTGTGAAAAATGCCATATCTTTGGCTATTATTTCTAGACTGTAAGCTGTTATCAATTCATAGTCTAAAGAATTTCTTAGAATTATTGAACCATTTTTTGAGTTCATTGAAAACGGGTTTCGAATGTCTCGCAATTCTTCAAAATTGTCGACAATATTTTCAATAGAATTTTCTTCTTTAAATAAATGAGTTTTTTGTTTTCCGTAAATATTCTTCAAGTAATCTAAAGCTCTTTCATTCCAAACAACTTTTTTAATATGAATTTCATAATTAATAACGTTATTAATAGGATCCGAATCATTATCTTTAGCGCTTCCATTGAATATAATTTGATTTTTTGGTAGATTTTCAGGAATTATTACTTGTTTTTGGGTCGAAACGAATTCGGGCCCAAAACTATTGATTTGGGTTACTATCAGTTCAACTTCTATTTGCTTTGAATTTGAGATCAATTTGAATTCATAGCTATTATTGATTTTAATGAGAGATTCGCCAAAAAATATCACTTTATTTGAATCCACAGAAATTATTTTAGAGTCATTTTCTTTGGATTCAAAACTGGAATTTAATGTCAATAAAATCGTATTATTCTTTAAGTCGTAAGGAATAGCGATTCTCATTCTTTTAAGATTTTGTGTCTCTTCAGTATTATCTCTGTTCGACCAAATATTGATGTATACCTTCACTTCAGAAAAACGTGGTATTTGTCCCCTATCTGTGGCCAAAACTGTAAGAGTTTTTCTATTTAAAAATATTAGTTCGGAATTATATGTAAGTTTTGATGACTCTTTTAGTGAAATTTCGCCGCTCTTCGGACTTATTGAAAAGAATTGTGACTTATGTTTGAATTTATAAGTAATGATAGCGTTGTTGTCTTTGTCGCTATCAATTGCTAATACTTTTCCAATAGTTTCGGAAGAATTTTCACCAATAGTTTTATGAAACTCATAAACTTGTTTATCGAATTTAGGCGCCGAATCATTTTGATCGAGAATACTAATAGTGAGTGTTGTCTGTGCTCTCCAACTGCCGTCATTAGCGATAACAGTAATCAGATACTCTTCTTTCACTTCGCGGTCCAAATTTTTGGTCACAAAAACTTTTCCCGAATTACTATCGATTTTAAACTCTTCCGATGGATTCATAAAAGAATAAGTGGCTTTGGAAAATGCACCTTGGTCTTTATCAGAACTGGTCACTTGTATTACAAAAGTGCCGACCTCTGCGTTCTCTGTAATGTTAGCTCTGAAAAGTCGTGTAAAACGCGGCGGATTGTCGTTCTTATCCACTAAATTATTTAAGAAAAACATATTAAAATTTAGCGAAACATTTGTTTAAAATAATACTTACAAACAGTGATATGAACTGTGGCTGTACTCGAAAGACCACCGCTATCTTCCGCTGAGACAATCAAATCAAATTCAGAGTTGAGTTCTCTGTCTATCTTAGAATTTGTCCAAATCTCTCCCAAAGACTCATCGATTTTGAAGGGAGAGCTCACAGGACTTAAAATCTTATATTTGATAAGTTGTGAATCTGATTCGATATCTGTGGCCATCACTTGAGTTACAAGAATAGGAGTGTCCACCTCTTCAATTACAGTAACATTATATGAGTCGAACTCGAATTTTGGCGGCAAATCGTTTTCGTTTGTAATTCTTATATTTAAGCGAAAGTATTGAAACTCATTAAAGTCATTAATCACTCGATTGGCCTCCAAATAGAGTTCATATTCACGTAAATTCTCATAATTTAATAACTTATTGATTATAAGACGATTGTCTTCAATGAGGAACTGATTGTGAGAGTCTCCGCCCAAAATCATTATCTGAACATTATTTGAGATCATTTCAAAACTATAAACCGTTTGATTTAATTTTGTCGATTCAGATATATTAATGGTTTGCGGCGGACTCTTCACTAAATGCCATTCTTTATATCGGATATCGTTTATTATTTTTAGATTTATCTGAACCATAGATAAGAGGGGATTAGTCTCTGACATATCAGTTGTGGTTAAAGTAATGTTTAGTTCTCTATTTTGACCCATTCTTTGTTCTCCTTTAATAACTCCAGAATTTTTATCAATTCTTAAGTAATTCAATGAATTATTATTTAGTTTGTATTCAAGTTTTGAGTTTTGACTGTCAATTAAATCGCAATCAAATGCTTTAATTCCGAGAAGAATAAAATCTTTTTGCAATATAGAGTTTAATTTGAGCAAGGCTAGTTTTATCTCAACTCTTGATGCAATAACTTCTCGATTATTTACTGAAAGAACTTTTGGGGGACAATCGTTGACATCAGTTATAGTGACCACTAATTTAGTAAAAGTTTCAAACTTAGAATCCGTTGCTTTTATACTAATATCGTAACGATCTTTGGTTTCGCGATCGAAGGCTGACTGACTTGTGATGAAAACCTGTCCACTCGTCTTATTTATGCGAAATCTTTGCTCTATCTCTGAATCAGACGATAAGTAATATGTGATCATATCTCTAGAGTCGGGGTCAGAGGCGGAAACGGTTACTATAGGTTTATTGATGTCATAGATATGATTCTCTATAAGTTCTGTCTTATACTCGTTTTGAGCAAAAATTGGCGGATTGTCGTTAATGTCGAAAATAGTTAAATAGATTATGCCTTCGCCAGTAAGTCGTGGCGAACGGCTATCAATTGCAATCATTCTGAGCTCGATTTCTGGTTTATCTCTGAAACTTTCTCTGTCTATGGGTTTAACAACACTGAGAACACCATTCGTTGAATTCAGTGCAAAGTATTGCTCGTAGTTATTGATTAGAAGATAATTGACCTTGTTGTTCAATGAATTGCCATTTGTTTGGTATGGCTCTAACTTCTCAAGAATGGCCTCGAATTGTCCGATGACTCCGACCTCGTTTTCACACCAATTGACAGAATATGGAGAATTGAAATAATGGGGCGATTCGTCCAAAACGTTAATTACTTTGATTTTGACATTAGTTGTGTCTGAATTACCGGTGCTATCGATTGCACTGACTTTCAGATCAAATGATTTAATTTGTTCGAAGTCTAATTGCATTGCAATTACAATATAGTCGTCATTGATTTTGAAATGACCATGCTCATCTCCTGCTATAATCTTGTAATAAATTTTATCGGTTTTATCCATATCTGTTGCTTTCAATTTGACAACGAAGTCATCAATCGTTACGTTTTCAAATACATTGACCTCATATTCAGTGCTTTCAAACTGAGGCGGATTATCGATAACATCGATCACATCTATAGTTATTTCTTTTTCGCATGACTTTAATCCGTAATCTTTAGCTCTAATTATAAATTGAAACCTTTCGGTCACTTCTCTATCTATTAATCCTGAAATTTTCAAAAATCCATCGATTGTACCGATAGTAAAGGGAAATGTGTCCGCCTTTGACGTATCGCTCAGAATAATATCATATTGTATATAATTATTGGGCGCCTCATCCAAATCGTAAGCCTTAAATCCATATACTATTGAATCGATGGCAGAGTTTTCATAAACTTTTAAAGTTTTTGGAGTGTTTTTATCAAAAAAGGGAAAATTGTCGTTATTGTCCAATACTTTTATGTGAACATTAGCTCTGGCACTGAAAGTGCTGTCATCGGCTATTACTATGAGCTCATGAGACGACTTCTTTTCTCTGTCTAATTGTTCTCTAAGAGAAATACATCCGGAATTCATATCGATTTCGAAATTTTCGATTGAATTAATGACTTGATTTGAATCGCTTTCAAAATAATATTTAAGTTTAGTCTGTTTTCCATTACTTTGAGCGATAGCACCGAAATCGTCGCTATCGGTTGCAGAAACGCAAAGAATCTGAGAAACACTCGTATTTTCATAGATTTCTACTCTATATGTGTTTCTATTGAAAACTGGAGGGTTGTCCTCAATATTAATTAAGTTAATAATAACTTTAACTTTTTCACTCTTGAAGTGTCCGTCACTAACTTCACAAGTGATTACATATTGATTCGGATCAGTTTCATAATCCAAGTGTTTAGTGAGAGTTATCTGTCCGTTGCGGGCGTCCAAAGAAAAGACATCGTTTATTGGCTTTTGATCAACGATTGAATAAATCAATTGACGAGAACTGATATCTTCATCAAAAGCAAAAATTTGTCCCGCCTTCAAATAAAACAATTTTTTAAAAATATTTTTCAAATAAGTTATTATAGAAATATCTGACCACAACTCCTCTCTCAGTGTTCTCTTCGATATTAAATGTATATTCAGTTGAGTTAAAGTAAGGAATGTTATCGTTTTCCTATAATTATAATTAAATTATAAATTATTACAAAAATTAAATCTAAAAAAGGTGTGGAATTACATCATCAACATATATGTCGAGAGCAGACGTCAATAAGTATATGCCGTCCGAAACACCGAAAAGCATTCGATAGTAACTGACTTTTTCGCGGTCCAAACGAGACTAAAAGTAAATTAAAGCACTTTTAATGATTTTCGACTATAATAACAAAAATACCTTAAGTTTAATTATTCCGGATTTTCTATTAAGAAAGAAGAGTCCGTCTTCACAGTGGGAACAATTAATTATTTGAAAATCAAACTTATTATTTATATCTTCGTCTGCAATAAGTTTAGACAAATCAAAAACTTGCAAATCTAATGGCGACGATTCGCTTATATGAACCGAAACAGAAGTATTCTTAAGATACGGCGGGTTATCGTTTTGATCCAAAATATTGATGAAAATCTGAAACATTTTTAATTAAATTTTTAATTTTAAACTTTAATTAAAGTAAGACTGACCTCAATCTTTTCGAGACTATATTTGCTAATTGAAAGAACTCGTAATTCATAATTTTCTCGGACTTCTCTGTCAATCTGTCCCTCTATAATGACGGCTCCGGTTTGTGAATCAACAGCAAAAGTCCTGTCCGTTGAGTTATAGACATGAAACTCACACTCTTGTGAATTTTCAGTTGAATACGTGGCTATCCTTCTATTATGTGTCCTCTGTTGAGGACTGCATTCCAAACGACTGATTTGTGTTCCTAAGGACTCGTTTTCGTATATATCCAATGATATACTTTTTATTGAAGAACTGATATTTGACTCTTCGTTAGACAATATAATGAAAGTAATATTATCATTGACTGATAGTCCGGAGCCATCGGTCGCCAAAACATTTAATGTAAATCTACGTCTATTTAAAGAATTGAAATTTTTGGTGGCCGTCAAAAGGCCGGTGTGAGAGTCGAGTGACAAATATTTATTAAATTCTGTGGAAAGCATTTTATAAGTGATGACACTATTCACACCAATGTCCAGGTCAATAGCTTCGATCTTTCCCAGAGGTTTAGCTTGGTGATTTTCATTACTAACGATTATTTTGTTCGGGGAAATGAAAAATGGTTTTTCATCGTTTATGTCGTCGATTAAGAAAATAAGCCTTTTTTTATCGAAATGTCCGACACTATCACTAACTTTGACCCTTAAATTAATGGATTCAATGAGCTCTCGATCCAAACTATTAATATTAATAATTTCTCCGTTCTTTGAGTCTATTTTGAGCGCACAGTTATTTGAATCGTATTTATGTCTGATTTCAGTGTTTTGTTTGGAATAAATAGATCTCTTCCGAGTCTGATAATGAGTATCACAACCAATGATTTCAAAAGTAAGGACATCGCCGGCATCGCAATCAAACGCTTGAAGACTCATCAGTTTAGCCCCAATTTCTATGTTTTCTGAAACTCTAATAACTTCTGATTCAGTTCTTTGTGAAAATATAGGCCAACAGTCGTTAACGTCTTCTATCAAAATCTTCAAAACTCGGACTTCACTCCTGAGACCCATTTCATCGACGGCTGTTATGTTCAAGTTATGGACTTTTTCTGTTTCATAATCGAGTTTATTGACCACAACAAGACTTTGCTTAAGAATATCAAAGTATTTCTTGTAGTTTGAAGTTTGTATTTCAAAATGAACAAGAGCATTTACTCCCACATCTGCGTCTTTAGCGTCTAATTTTAAGATTTCTGTTCCGATGGATATATTTTCGGGAACTATAATTTCGTTATGAGTGCAGTTAACCCAAACTGGAGGGCAATCATTAGTGTCGTCAACCATAATATTTAATGTAAAATAACTTTTAAAATAAGAATCGAATGCTTCGATGCGGACATCAAAGCGTTCGATCGATTCTCTGTCCAAATGCTTCCGAAGACTCAGAACTCCTGTGTTGGGATCCAATGAAAAGAAGGGAGAATTAGAGAAATTAGCAAGCTTATATGATATATTTGAGTCAATATCCAAATCATTTGCTTTGAAAATAGTTAGAGTTGTGTTAATGGGAAGATCTTCACTGACAATGAGATCAGCGCTAAGGTTGGAATCGACTGTCATTTTGGGTCTTAGGGTGACATTGACAGGTACTTCAAAAATTGGCGAATTGTCGTTCACATCCAAAATGTCGATTCGGACCAATACTTGACTACTGAGTCTTATCTCATCTATTGGTTGATCCACTGCTTGAACTAATATTTCAAACGATGAAAGCATTTCTCGATCTAAAACTGTTTTACTCCAAATATAACCACTGATTGCATCGATTTCGACATAAGGGCTATAATATGATTTAATTACGGAGTATTTTAGCTCAGAATTAGGTCCGATATCAGCATCAGAAGCGGTCACTTGTCCTATGAGAGTATTGATGGACATATTTTCAAATATTGTAAAATTGAAAATACTTTGGGAGAACTCCGGCTTATTATCGTTGACATCAATTATATGAATTAGAATTCGAGTGGTGTCACTATATTCTTGTTTATTTGAATAACTGTTTGATGTCTTTGGGTTTATTTCTGAGACATCAATTGTAAGATAAAACACTTGAACTGATTCTCTGTCCAAAACATTGTTTACATATAGGTTTCCGTCGGGGAAAATACCAAACGTTTGATTAACATTTCCTTCTCTAATAGTAAATCTGATATCATTGTCGTCGTCATCGAATGCATTGATTTTAAGAATTTGTTGGTTAAGTGGAATCGATTCACTTATTGATATCTCATAAAAACGTTTGTCAAATCGCGGCCGAAATCTGTTAACACTTTTGATTTTAACAAAAACTGTTTGTTTATTATCTCCATTTCTAAACATATTTTGTTTCTCAAACTTTTCAATTGAATTAAAATTAAAATTATTTTTGAAGGATTTGTCCAAATGTTTGTCAAAAGCCATAACCTGTAGCTCTAGAATTGTGATTGTGTCGGATCGTCTGTTTCCAGTTCTACCCCACATATCGTTGAGAGCTTTTGAGAGTTTCAATTCATTTCCGTCGATGTAAAACAAGTTTCTTGGATTAGATATTAGCTGGTATTCAACACTTTGATTCTTGTCACTAGAATCAGGGTCTATTGCGCTTAAGGTATGGACACTCAACTTTGGAGGTAAATCTTCGTTTAAATTGATTTCAATAAATTCTTCATTAAAGACCGGATGGCAATCATTTATGTCAAGTACTCGAATATTGACGTCTATATGAAAAAAGTACTGATTGTTTGACGCAATTATTTGTAACTTATAGTTCTCTTTAGTCTCTCTGTCGAGAAGTTTATTAATTTTCAGTGAATTCTCGTCTAAAATAAATCGATTGTCTAAATCACCAGAAATTATATGAAGTTTATATTTTTGGACATTTATGTTGAGTTTGCCGACAACTGAACCAATCGGTTGATTCTCTTTCACTTCAAAACTATATTCTCTTTTAATGATTTCTCTAGAAATTTGATTAATTTCTGAAGTAATTAAATAAATATGAATTTGTGAGTCATTAAACTCTTTTTGACACCCATTGCAGCTCACATTGAATTTGACAAAATTTGGAAGATTTTTGTTAATTTGCCTAAAATTTAATGAACTTTTAAGTTTGATTTCACCACTTTTGCTCAAAGAAAACATTTGTGGCACTAAAGAGTCGTATGAGTGGATGACATAACTGACAGCACTCGAAGCATTTGATGCATCAAAATCTTTAATTAAAACACGACTGACGACAATCGAGTAATTGAACTGATTTTGATTGAGCGGAACAAATGAGTAATAAGTTTTGGGATAAAGAACAGGACTGATATCGTCGGTATCGATCACTCTTATGTAAATAGTTGTGGTCGAACTCAGTTGATATTGAGGTAAAGCTCTATCTTTGGCCACAATCAGTAGCCTATAAGAAGTGCAATCCTCGTAATCGAGTGCTTTTGTGGAAATTAATCGCTTTGAAAAGTCGTCGATTCGAAAGAGTCCGCTGTAGTCATATAATAAACTGAGATCTACGGTGCCGTTAAGCCCCAGGTCATTGTCTATAGCTTTCAGAGTCATATTCAAAATAGTATTTTCTTCGATATCAGCATTAAATGTGTCGCTTATGTTATCATATTTAACATAAGAGGGAAACTCTATAATAGGAGTTTCGTCGTTTATATCGATTACTTTAATTCTGAGCAAAGCGTGGGCCCACTTCGGGCTCAGACCTCCGTCCCGAGCCGTCACTCGAAGTTCGAAAGAATCCACTTTTTCTCTGTCTATAAGTTTGTCAGTAGTTATGAGTCCAGTCATTGAATTGACTCGAAAATAATGAGAATTTATGCCCGAAATTGAATAAAACAAATTAGAATTAATCCCTTCGTCTAAATCTGTAGCACTCAATGACAACACATAAACTCCGATTTGATTTTGTGATTCAGTAATAGTTGTTTCAAATACTTCTTTATTGAATTTGGGTGAGTGATCGTTGTGGTCATACACTACTATCTTCAGATAAGCACTCGAACTCCTTACTGGTGATCCCCTATCATAAGCTCTGACCGTTAGATTGTAGTTCGATATCTTCTCTCTGTCCAAAGAGCCATTCACTCGGATTATATGTGAATTTCCAATAGAATCAAGTCTGAAATGACCATGCTTATCTCCATCTATTATATCAATAGAAGTTACGCCATTGAGTCCGTGATCTAAATCTACAACAGAAACAGCGGCCACAACACTACCGTTGGCTGCGTTCTCGTCAACACTCGCGTGATCTGAACGGGAAAAGTATCTGAATTTAATGAGTGGAGAGTTATTGTTTGAATCGCGAATCTTCGCCGTCACATAAGTTCGTCCATCTTGTCGTGGTGTGCCATAATCTTGGGCAAATACTGTGAAAACACATATCTTCCAATAAGCAGAATCGGCCTCTTCTGCTGCTGTCCCACAATCGATAGGACCTTCTTTTGCTGTGGATATAACTCCAGTCTCTGAGTTTATATTGAAGTAATCGTTGGATAATAGATAATAACTGATACGACTGTTTTCATTATTTTCTTCGTCGACATCAGTGGCTCTCACCCGAAGAATTGACACGTCTTTACCAATGCTCTCATTAAGAGAGACACTGTAATCTGAGCGCTCAAAAATGGGCGGATTGTCGTTAGAGTCCAATATTTTCACATAAAATAGTACTGAAGCCGAACGATAGCCCTCATCGATGGCCGAAATGTTGAGAAGATAACTACTTTGACTTTCTCTGTCCAACTTATCAGACACTTCCAGATGTAAGAAAGCACTCGAAACATTATAACTGAGTCTAAAGGGCAAAGTATTTGTGGCAAGGCCATTTTCGCTGTTCTCATAGTTATTGATCTGATAGTGAAGATGTCCCTCATCCGGATCTATGGCGGTGTCAACAATGACTTTAGTGCCAATCGGTGCCGACTCACTGAACGATAGATTAGTATTGATATATGAGGGCCAGTGGGGAGTGTTATCATTGATATCTAATATTTTAATCTTAACTTCTAAAGGATAAGTCGGTGACGACGAGAGAATGACTAAATTGTAAGAATGTTTTGTTTCTCTATCTGTGGCCACATTTGTTGTTAAGATAACTCCTGTTTTGGGATCTAATTGAAACTCTTTTGGTTCGTCATTCAATCGATACGTAAATCCATTTTTGACCAGAATTTTGCCGACAAATGTATTCGGCGGTGAATTCTCTCTGATTTCAAAATAATAGATATCATTCCCAGTGGTTGTGACCGATGTTGTGCTCAAACAAATCAATACAATTGCCGTTATATTTATGCCATATTTTAGAGAAGTTGTAATTAATCCCATTTCAGAAATTTGAAAACTTTCAAAATACCGGCAATTGTGTAGTGATTGGGTTTTAGGGATGTTTTATATTCTAATTAACAAATTGTAAGTCATTTGGCAATGAATTGCTTACTGTTGGCTCTAAAAACCGGTTCATTTGATTTGTGTTTCCAAACAAATTAATCGAAGCAATCGATAAAAATTTATTTTTACTCATTTTTGACGAAAATTCAATTGAATTCAAAACAAAATTATTTGAGATTCGGTGAAACACAAACACATTTTTTAATAACTTTTAAAGGCTTTAAACCAAACTCTTAACGAACGGAACATAAAATATGATTCGATTTGAGAGACATTTATTAAAAGCATTGAAAAACAATAGAAGTCGGGAACATAACTGAAGCCAAGTATTCTTCCACTATGTTTGACATGTTATCCATTACAAGAGTTGCAGAGATTGCAAAATAAACTTTAAATTCACTTTTGTTCAAAGACTTGTCGCCTCCCTTTAGCCTAAGACTCAGCTCTGGCAGAGGTTCCTCTCCTTTGGGATTCGTAAACCTGTTCTATGGAATGTTAGAGCAAACAGAGAAGAGCCAAAGACCAGACTATCCACCGCTCTTACAGTGCACTGTGAGTGCAGTGCCAGTCCAGTGCCAGTCCAATGCCAGGGGTGTAATCCAGACGTTAACGTTCCTCGAATTAAATAGTTATAACTTATAAGTTATAACTTGAAAGAAAAGTTGAAAATAAATTTTTGCTAAAATATTAATATCTATTAAAAGTCTATTAATTTTTTGCAAAAAAAAAGTTTATTTCATTTTATTCCTTAAGAATTATAGGCATAAAAACTACAAAAATTGTATTAAAATCAAATAAAAATAAACGAAAAATTACAGATTTGTTGAGATGACAAACAACTGGTTGTTATTATGTAGTCTGAGATAATTGTGAAAAGAGAGAACCCCTCCCAGCGATCGGTTGAACTGAAAATTGCAATCTTGTTATAGTGGCTAAGATTTTGAACATTTTGAACATTACTCGATAACCACTTCTCAATTCATTGCATAAATATTTCGTGAATTTATTTTAAGAACAAACGATTGATATTTCTTAAGATAATGTGGTTTTTATAGAAAAAGTCAGTTCTTTTGAGAGAAGGAATGAATTTGTTTTAATTATTTTCAAATAATTAATGCTTTAATTATTATCTGAATATATATTTAACGCAATTTATTAGAAGATATAAAAATAAAAATAAATACAAGATTTGAAAAACAAATTTTTTATCTCAAAAGATATAAAATATTTGGAAAAAATTTCTTAATTCTAAAAATTTTGTTTCTTATATATATTGTGAAACAAAAAGAGAGCGAATATTTTGTCCGATCAAAGCAATAGTTCCGTCGGACCAAACCCTGATTTGCATAACAAGTTAGGATCTGATGCCTTAGGCATCAAACAATTTATGAGTGAACTCAGTGTTCGCTACTAACAAAAGATGGGAAGAATTGCTCGTCAGACGAATAACTGATGACTGAGAGACAACTTTCCTAACTCAGGCTTAAATGCTTTTGTCATTTTAAGTTATTCCTCAGAAATAGTTAATAGAAAAACTTAACCGACACTCAGCTTATAATTGAGTCAGTCTTTCAGGTCTTCTCCAACCAATAGAACCAGTTTTGGACTTATAATAGATTTGTTAAAAATTAAATTTATTAAATGAAACGAAAAACGACTACAAATCAAACATATCTTTTATCGCTATTGCTTTGATTCATTGCTGTCGCGGTCTGTCCTCTGAGTCTGAGTCTGCCCTTTCCTCTCAATCCGCCTCTCATTTCCATTTATTCTAACATTTTTACGAAAATACGACAAAAATTTTAAATTTAATGACTTTTTTGCCCTCAAATATATTCAACAAAAAGTATATTTTGTTTCCAACTAAAGGGGTTATAATCCAAGAGCTGACCCACCGTTTGCTCAAACTATTCAACTTTAATAGAAATAGTTTCTCACGCACTTCAATCTAAAGCTTACGAAGGGTCTGACCCCAGCACAAGCACAACCACAAACAGCATAAGCACAGCACAAGTAAAAGGTCTAAAATATTTACTAAAAACTTATTTCAAGTATTATATCCTCAAACGATAAATATTTGAAGGTTTGGCCAAATGGCAATTCTTTCATACAAACGGTAAGTAACGCTCTAGACTTAAAGCTAATACCACCTACCTAGTTGCCACTTTACCACCTTGTTGCTTTCATGCTTCTTCTTCACTCTCTTTCTCTAAACTTCAATTAATTTAAATACAAAAATACTTAAATAATAGAAAAACGATTAGAGAAGCGATTAGTTTAATTGAAAACTGTTAAGAGTTGTCTACCAATTGATTCAATGGTTTATCACAAATTCAATTAAACATTAATTTAAAGTAAACACAAATTATTTTTTTGAATATTTTTTACTAAAATATTATCCATTGATTCATAAATTATTGATTACTAATTGAATAAACTTTAAGAGAATCCAAAAAGTTTATAATCAATAAAATCCGTGATATGAAAGGCATTAGCATTGATGATTAGCAAGGTAAGATTGTACTATGGCTTAGTATCATATATTAAATCTAGTTTTACCAGAGATTATATTAATCTCAAATGATTTGTTATTTTGTTTCCAACTTTAATATCAATGGAAATCATTTATGGTTTGCCATTAATTAATGGAATATCAGAGGAAGTACTTTAAAATACACTTAAGAGTAAAATCTCTGAATTTTAAAAGGAGTCGGTTTTGGCCAATGACTTGAGGTTCAGTGGTTTTCCAAAATAATTTATTCTTTCAAATTTATATGACTTATAAATATAGTTATATAACTTATATATCATTTGAAGATATATTAATGAAATAAAAAATATTTTAATCGAAATTAATTGTTTTAATTAAAATA
>JAQFZL010000567.1:0-14789 GCA_034695685.1 Galumna lanceata
ACCTAACCTAACCTAACCTAACCTAACCTAACCTAACCATTCGCTCTTCAGAGCTCGACGAGTGCAGTCGCATTTTCCAGAGCTCCTGACTTCGAAAACATTTTCAAAGTTTATTGACGCATACTGCGTCATTTTATTTACTACGTCATCTTCAACTCTTTGTTAAGTGAACACGTCTCTAGTGCCATAACGATGTCTTCAACAAACAAGAAGAGTGCGTCATCGACAACTTCGACGCCAATCACTGTTCCACCAAAAACAACGCGGTCAAAACAGAATAATCAACTGTTCTCTCCAGCTCCACTACCGACGCAAATTACACCCGAAACGCTCTCGAATCACATCTTCATTCTCGCGTCACAAATCCATGAAATCCTCCATAGACCAAACCATAAGAGCGTCGAAAAAGGGGATAAAGACGACATTGAAAAATGCGTCAAGTCAATCATTGACGCTACAAAAGAAATCACCTGCGTCATGGACGCAACCACAACAGTCAGCAACATCAGTGCCACTGATCTTATTGCCAGCGTCAAGGAAGAGCTGAGACTTTTCAAAGAAGAAATCACCTCAACCCCGCGACAAAGCGCAACATATGCGTCCAAAGCTGCGACCGCTACCAACAAACCAAAGAAAATTATATCCAGACCGGCTGTGATAATTTCATCGAAAGACGCAAGCCATACACACAAAGACGTGATCTCCGCTTTTCAAAAGAATGTTAGTTACAAAGGAACTAACCATGCGCCAGCACGCGTCCAACCAGTCTCCAACAACAAAGTTCGCATTGAATTTGATGACACCAAACAAAGAGACGCAACACTATCGAAACTCAAGAATATCAACGGATTGGATTGTGAAGAGGCCAGACGTAGACGCCCAATGCTCATTATCAAAGGCGTCCATAAATCAAACGATTCCAAAGAACTCATCGAAACCATTCTACAACAGAACGAGAGCGTTCAAACGTCATGTGCGTCAGATAAAGACATACGTCTGTGTTTCCTCCGGAACAATCGAAATGATAAACTCTATAACGCAGTTATCGAAGTGACCCCCATTGTACGCAAAGCAATCATCGAACAGAAACGCGTCAACATTGACCACCAACGCGTCCACGTCTCAGACTTCTCTCCATTCCTTCAGTGCTATAAATGCCTTCAATTTGGACATACCAAGATGAAGTGCACAGCTGCCAACGACGCATGCTCTCACTGTGCGTCAAACTCACACAAGTTCGAAGATTGCCCGGACAAGGATGACGCCACCAAACGTAAATGCCTTAACTGTCACGCACACAACGTCAAATCTGGAGGTAATGAACACGAAGCGCACAGCGCCACGTCATCCAAACATTGTCCCCGCGTCAAAGCCATGATTCAGCGCATCAACGAACGCGTCGACTATGGCTATTAAACCCATTCGCATAATTCAAGCCAACGTTAACCGATGCAACGCGTCTCATCACGAACTCATGCGTCATTTCATGTCAAATGAATACTCTATTGCATTAATTAGTGAACCATTTGTCGGTGCAGGCCCTGACGTACGTCAGCTCGGAGGCGTCGACACTTTTCAGTTCACTAACGGCAGCAGAGTCAAAGCCTGCGTCATCGTGAAACAAACTTTCAGCCATTGCATTGGCGTCACCCAGCTCTCAACATCCAACTTAGCTGTTATTGAGACTATACTCGGTAACAGGAAACTTTACATCGCGTCAGCATACGTCGAACCTGACGCAGACCCCTCTAACACACTGAATTCTATCGACAAACTTTTGCATACGACGCAAGGATCATTTGTCATCCTCGGAGGTGACCTCAATGGTGCTCACCAACAATGGAATTCTGCAGACGCAGACGAACGCGGCGTCACCATAATGGACATTGCGTCTTCTCATCAATTAAGTGTGTGTAATACTGGTTCCGAACCTACTTTTGAAGTCATCAGACAAGGCGTCATCCGTTCATCAATTGTTGACGTCACACTGGCGTCAGACAACATCTACGACAGGATTTTCGATTGGAAAGTCAACAGAGACGCATGTTCTAATTCAGATCACCATGCTCTGGAATTTAAAATCGAGACAAACACATCCACGTCACAAAGAAAACGCGACTCGACGTATTTCTTCAACAACAAAACTGCAAACTGGGAGCGGTTCAACAACAAGTTAACAGAGCATATGGAAGCGTCAGGTATCCTCGGATTTCAGTTCCAAGAGGCGGACGCAGCAGCACTGGACGCACACGTCAATCATTTTACTCAAGTTATACGCAAAGCGTGCTTCGACTCAATGAAAATTCGCGGAACAGGGAAACCCTATAACCCATGGTGGAGTGACGCATTGGAACGCTTGAAGAAGAACGTCATACGTCTTCATCATAGGATTTGCAACTTGAGAGCAAGAAACAGAGACCTCACACAAGACTTGGTCATATTCAAAGCTGCTAAAGACGCATATGCGAGAGCAATCAGGAAAGCGTCATCAAGCAACTTCAGAGATTTCTGTTCAAAACAAAACAGAGAGAACGTCTGGTCATTGACAAACAGACTCATTAAAGACGCACCGACGCGCAAACCTCCCTCAACTCTTCGCTTGAACAATAATTTCACAGAATCATCTCAAGAAACCGCTGACGCACTAATTAACCACTTTTACCCAGACGACACAACAGACTTTGATAACAGACACCATCTCCTGAGACGAACGAGCGACGCAACACCAGATACTCCAGACGACGTACACTTCACGATCGATGAAATGATAGACTGCCTCAAGACCATGAATCCAAACAGAGCCCCTGGCGTCGATAACCTCACGTCAGACATCTGTCTCCACGTCGCAGAAATATACCCTGAATACCTCACTGCCCTCTTCAATTCTTGTCTGACGCTTCAACACTTCCCTACGTCATGGAAAATGGCGCACGTCAAAATACTACCGAAACCAGGAAAATCAGACTACAGCGATCTCTCGTCATTTCGTCCCATCGGCCTTCTGCCGATATTCGGCAAAGTCTTGGAAAAACTATTCATCCGACGCCTCTCCTATGACGCACACAAAAATAAATATTGGCATGACAATCAATATGGATTCAAAGAACAAAACAGAACAACTGACGCATTAAACGACGCGACGCAATTTATCAAGACAGCAATAAAAGAGAAACAACAAGTCATTGGCGTCTCTTTGGACATCAAAGCCGCGTTCGACAACGCATGGTGGCCAACAATTTTTGAAGCTTTACGACGCACGAATTGCCCAAAAAACATTTTCGGACTCATACAAAGTTATTTCAACGGACGCACCGTGACGCTCAATTATAGTGACGCGACATCAACCAAGACCATGACTAAAGGATGCGTTCAAGGTTCAGTCTGCGGCCCAACCTTTTGGAATCTGATTCTGGACGAACTTCTTGCGTCAACACTCCCACCCGACTGTAAAATTCAAGCTTTTGCTGACGACGTACTTCTTCTTGTCAAAGGTGACTGCGTTCAAGACGTGCAACAGAAAACTAACGAAGCACTAAAGACCATCAGCGATTGGGGCGTCAGCGTCAAACTGACGTTCAGTCCTAACAAGACTAAAGCAATTGCATTTACACAAGCTTCTGAAACAATAAACTTGGAAATGGACGGCGTCAGAATAGACGTCGAAAACAACATCAAACTTCTTGGCGTCATCATCGACAAAAAACTGAACTACTCCGAACACGTAAAGCACGTCATCGGGAAAGCTTCACGTGTATTCAAGAACATCTGCAAATTTGTGCGTCCAACATGGGGCGTTCATCCAGAGAACGTCACCACTATTTACCGACAAGTGATTGAACCCATAATCACTTACGCCGCGGAAATATGGGGTGACGCAGTCAAACGAAAAAGCGTCATCAAATCTTTACGTTCATTTCAACGCACTTTTGCAATCAGAGCCATCCGAGGGTTTCACACTATCTCAGCCGTATCCGCGTCAGCGCTAGCGCAATTTATGCCTCTCCATCTTAAGATAAAAGAAATAATGGAAATCGAAAAAGTAAAGCGTCATGGGACATGCACGTCAATACCAGATGACGTAGCATTTGAATTCCGCACAACACCAGATCAAAGGATTCACCCTGCAAAACGGAAACGAATATCAATCAATGAAGCTTCAAATCAATTGGAGGCTGACGCGCTCGCGTCACCTACCAATATATTCACAGACGGCAGCAAACTCGACACAGGTCAAGTTGGTGCGTCCTACGTATCCAATATGCCCAACGGAAGAGAAATCAGACGCAAGTTCAGACTGAACCCTCACTGTTCTGTCTTCCAGGCAGAGCTATTTGCGATAGATCAAGCACTTGAATGGGCCAAAACACATCTACAAACTGACGCAACCATTTATTCAGACAGTCAATCGTCCCTCAAAGCAATTGCTTTTCTCTCCAACACTCACCCATTAGTGAATCAAATCCAGCAGAAGCTACACCAACTGACGCAGACGCACATGATTAACTTTGTTTGGGTCAAAGCTCATGTTGGCATTATTGGCAACGAACACGCAGACGCTCTGGCAAAAGACGCAGCCACGCAACACACAGCTTTTGCATATAACGCTTTTCCATTGAGCCTTGCGAAGCGTCACATCAAACAAAAATCCAGAGAAGAGTGGGGGTCAGAATACAGAGACTCCGTCCAAGGCTCTACGACGCGATACTGGTTCCCCACACTAGACGATGTCCAGGAGTTCACCTCAAAATACACTGCGTCATTCGAAATGACGCAAGTTCTTACAGGACATGGATTCCATAAAGAGTATCTAAATCGCTTCAAGATCACCGATGACGCGCTCTGCAACTGCGACGGAATTTCAACTCAATCCATTGAACATTTGCTGAAAGACTGCAGCAGATACTCCAGAGAGCGTTTCGTCTACGAGACGCATTGCCGCCACAGAAAGCTGACGTCGTTGGACCTGACGCGACATGATAGCGAAGGGATCGGCGTCTTCGAAGAGTTCATAAAATATATAATCAATTCTCTTAAAACATTTAACAAATAAATAGATCATTGCATCTATGAGGCTCTTAGACGCTTGTATCCACTAGCAAGCGTCCCAACCAACAGAATATCTACCCATTAATACTCTCTCATAACGCGTCAGTAACTCTGACGCACTGCAAGATCACAATATCAGTCCAATAATAACGATCAGCAGAACTCATACACGCTTCCCTTAATCTCATATAAAACACCACACAACGTCACTTCTGCTCATTCTCACTTAAACCTTCAATCAGTCAACACCTCTCAGAATACTGACAATTATTATCAGACGCACTATCAGACGCGCTCAAACGCAAAGAATTTTCTTTTATTGTTTCCCTACTGACGCACAACTGACGCAGTCAACCGACGCATCTATAAAATGGCCACGACTAGCAAATGCAAGAGATGTGACGCACTTTGCCAACGTACCGGCGAACTGACAGAGACCAATAAGAAGTTGAAGGAAGAGATCGCGTCTCTGAAACAACAGCTCGCGTCCAAAGACGCAGAAATAACTCATTGGAAGGCTGAATGCGAACAGAGGCAACAACTTATGCTTGGCGCAGCCACGTCTCTGCAAGCTTTAGACACGCCTACGCGTAGCCGAACAGCGAGCTTCAGCTCCTCTACAATTTCGAGCCTCGGCATCACTTCACTAAATTTGAACAGAGACGCAGAGACGCAGAAAGGCGCAAAACGCAAAACATCGGCGTCACCAAAGAAGCCAAAGGCGTCCAAAACTGCGTCACCCCAGAAGACGCAATCCAAGCCCAAGACGCGCTATCACCAGTGCACTCTTTGTGGGTATGCAACAAAGGCGTCAAACCGCAACATTCCGCGTCACTTCGCCCAAAAGCACGAGGAGTACAGATATGCCATTAAAGATGACGGCTTCCATTATTTCTATCTGGTAGTCGACGAGCCGCAGGACGTTTGGCCCAAAGACGTTGCGAAACCATTCAAGACGCAAGACCTTTATGGCGTCTCTAATGTCAAGTTTGAGTGGTTAAACGTGCGTCCCTTCCACCCTCCCACCAAAACTAAAACTGCGTCTACCGCTGCGTCTACGTCTAAGGCGCGATCGGAAACTCCAGACACTTCTCCCATTCGATCGAACAAAAGACGCCCGAAAAGCAGAGAGACAGTCGAGTCAGAAGATGAGCTACTCGTGCCTCAGACGCCAGGACGCGACGACGTCACTTCGGAAAGCGGTCGTGAAAGCTCGCGCGGAGACGACTCATCCGACAACGATTAAGGACGTGAGGACGCACAACACACAACCGGACGCAACCTCAGACGCCGCTAATTAAATTATTATCTTTCAATTAAAATTAATACTTTGCTCAATTATAAATTATTAAATTTTACGCTTACGTTGCGTACATAAAATATTAAATATATCGCGTCTGACGCACTCATATTATAAATTAAGTATAAACACTGCGTCTGACGCACTCTGATTGTAAACTTAGTATAAACACTGCGTCTGACGCACTCTGATTGTAAACTTAGTATAAACACTGCGTCTGACGCACTCAAATTGCAAACTATCTTTAAAACACTGCGTCTGACGCACTCAAATTGTAAAATTCTTATGGGTATTGATTAATAAACTATTTTTTTTATGCAAGGAAAAAAAAACCTAACCTAACCTAACCTAACCTAACCTAACCTAACCTAACCTAACCTAACCTAACCTAACCTAACCTAACCATTCGCTCTTCAGAGCTTGACGAGTACAGTCGCATCTGTTTGAGCTCTTGAACACTCACAAAATTTCTAAGTTCTGAACCGCGTCATCGCGCCTGACGCGCCTTATTAAGTGCAACACAACTAACGCTTCTGACGCTGACATCATGCCCTACGACATCACCGACGTTGAAGGACGTAAGAAGTACATCGATGGCGCACACTGTGGTTTGAATTTTATTGACGCTGACGCCGAAGACGAAGATTTCGATTTGGGAACAGCCATCGATTGCCAAAAGACGTGCAACGCAGACATCCTCGAACTTCTCAATCAATCAGGGAACATCAAGAGGAACATCAAAGAACAAATCATAGAACAACTCTACACATCAACTGCAACAATGAGACGCATCCAAGCAATGACGTCAGAGGAACCGGAAACTGATACTGACGTCAGAACTCTTCACGACGCACTACAAAAACTCGGGGAAAAACAAGAGAAGACGCTCAAAGAAATGAATGAAAAACAAGACCTAATGATCACAGAGATAAACAAACTGAAGACGCAGCAATTTACGCAAATGACACCCGCGTCATCCCTGAACAACACTTTGCAATCCAAACACAAAGACGCCAACAGGAAAACATATGCTTCAGTAATCATCGGACTCAAAGACGCACCCGACGCGACATCAACCATCACAATGAGAGAAATAGAGAAAACCGTTGACGCCAAAAAACTTGGAATTGAAATCTCGAAGACGCGCAACTTATCGAACGGCAAAGTGATGATCACATTACCTGACGCTGAGACGCAGAAGAAGTTTTCAAAAGCCGCGTCGAAAGTCATAACACTCAACACTGAGGAAGCAAAGAAACAGAGACCAGTTCTTTTGTTGAAAGGCGTCAAAAAGCAATATACTGACGAAGACATCATTGCCGCACTGAAAAGACAAACAACGAAAATCAAAGAATACTTGATGACGCGAAACAACAAAGACGTACCAGACGCTTTCAATATCCGATTTAGAGCAAAAAACAAGAACAGCGAACATCTCATCAACATAGGCGTTGAAGTGGACGCAGCAATAAGACGCATAGTGATGGAAGACAAAGAGAGACGCATCTCCTTAGGATATCAACGCGTACACGTCGAAGACGCTAACCCTCTGAAGCAGTGTTTTAAGTGTTGGGGATTTGGTCACACACAGAAAGACTGCAAACAAGACGCCAACTACATCTGCGCCCATTGTGCCGGAGAACATAAATTCACCGACTGCGCCAACTTAGAGGAAAGCAACGTCTGTTGCCATAACTGCAAAGACGCGAATGAAAAACTGTGCGCCAAAGGACGCCATTCAGAACAGATGCCAACCAATCATTCAGTGAGAAGCAAGACGTGCCCTCATGTCGCAAGGATGACGCGCCGCGCGAAGGAAATGGTGGATTATGGTTACTGATGACGCATACCCCCAACACATATAGAGACGCAACGACTTCATCGCCGCGCACGACATCATCCATCGCGGCTTCAATTAATTAATAGATTTTTCTTTTATTTTATTATTTTATTTTATTATTTTATTTTATTATATAAAACATTTGAAACACTTTTGAAATTAACTTTAACTTCTGTGCGTCTGACGCAAGAAACTTGTACACAATTAGCGTTTGTATCCATTAGCAGACGCGGTCTAACTTTAATAAAATGTTTATGCAAAGGAAAAAAAAAACCTAACCTAACCTAACCTAACCTAACCTAACCTAACCTGACCTAACCTAACCTAACCACTCTCACTTGAGCTCTCAAGCAGTGAAGACGTACGCCGGACAGCAGAGAATTGGCTCTCTAAAGTACGCCTAACAACGCCTAACTACGCCAAGTGCAGTACTCAATTGTATTTTTCTAAAGTGTATTTAAATTTAAGTGAATCAATTACAAGTGTTTATCACAAAGAGGATTAAGTTAAAATGGTCTCTTCAGACGATGATTTTGACGACGACCTCGACGACATCATCATCGACAACGTTGGTAATTCGCCGAACATATCGTTTTTACGCCATGTTCAGGTGAATGACGACGAATCCGATGTTGACAAATACTCCAAAGAAATATTAGAAATTTCCAAAAGAATAAAACAACAGATCAACAATTCCGGTAATGTTAAAAGAGATGTGAAAAACTCTATATTATCCGAAGTCGAAAGCCTAGCAAAGATGTCGAAAAACATCAAAAAGCTTAAACCTAAATTAGAAAAGAAGGACTCCAAAACCAATGAACTACTGAAAACACTCACTGATCAACAGACAGAAATCATTAAAGAAATAAAAGAATTGAAAGAAACTAAAATAACTAATCCCAAAACGCCAAAACAGACGCCATCGTATGCCAATGTTCTCAAGCAATCAATCAATGAACAACAAAAGGCATCAAAAACAACGCCAAGGGAAGCAATTTCTCTCATTGTTGGACTCAAAGACAACCCAAACGCCAAATCCACTGAAACGATGAAAGAAATAGAAACAAAGATAAACGTCGCCAGAGCTGGCGTACAAATTATCAATAAAAAGCATTTATCAAAAGGGAAAGTTCTCATAACTCTTCCAGACCAGAAATCAAGCGAATTATTTGCGAATGAACTAACCAAGACACCGATATTTACCAGCGATTACGCCAAAAAGCAAAATCCGGTGATTTTACTTAAAGGCATCAGCAAATCGTTTGAAGGAGACGTCGTAGAAGCCGTCATTAATCAAAATGATTTAATTAAAAACGAAATCAACGCCAAGAAAATTAACGCCACCAATGCGTTCAAATTAAGATTCACTACTACAAATAAAAGGAATCCAGATAAGCTTAAAAATGTCGGAATCGAAACAACTCCTGAAATTCGTAAATTAATTATCGAAACCCTCAACAGAAGAGTTGCTATTGGACTTCAAAGAGTCTACGCCGAAGACGCAAACCCTCTAAAACAGTGCTTTAATTGCATGGGTTTTGGGCATACAGTCAAAGACTGCCCCACCAAAGAGACGCCAATTTGCTCACATTGCACGGGCAATCATAGATACGCTGATTGCCCTAACAAAGAAGTTCATCACATTCGATGCCATAATTGCCAACAATCCAATCTAAGAAAGTTTCCCAACGGTAAAGAAGTTATCCAAGTACCGACAGATCACTCAGCATTGAACAAGAAGTGCCCTCACGTGCAAAAAATGACTCAAAGAGCAGCACAAATGGTAGACTATGGCTATTGATCGCTCTTATAAGAAAATCAATTTATTAAACATCAACATTACGCCTAACCACCTACGCCTTACCGTTAACGCATTGATAACTCTACGCCTCACCGCTACGCCAAAATTCTTGACGCCCAATTTCATAATAATTCTTTCATTAATTACGTACATATATTCAAATATTCAAACAATTCATCTGAAATTCAAACATATCTACACCTGCGCTCTAAGCGAAATCACATGTGAACAACGCTCCTCAAAACAACAGAATTATCAACAGTTTATTTTCAGTTCAATTTCAGTGCGTACTCAAACACTCGAAATGGAAAAACCCAAAAAACTTAAATCAAAGTGCAAAAAATGTCCAAAAATCTTCAATCATTATACCGAAATACTGGAAGGAATCAAAAGACTTTTTATTGGACAGGAATTCCACGTCACGGATCTTGAAGAAAAGATCCAAGATCTTCAACGCCAACTACTCGATATCAAAACATTTAATATCAATCTTCAACAAACAGTTGATCGGCTCTCGAGAACAAATGAAACCTTAGCACTGCTCTTAAGGAAAGAAAACCTTAAAAACGAAGTGAATGTGCTCAAAAGCCCAAGAATTTCAAATAAGAAAACAGAAGGAGTACTCGCCACCTCTCAAAGTGATCCATTACCGGAAGAACCGAAGAGGAAAGCAAACTCCAACAAAACATCAACCATTAACAACTCTACGCCAAAAACTCAAAACAAGAATTATAAGGAAAACCCACAACAATCGGAAACAACACCAAATCTTTCCGTTACAACAAAAACGTTCACAACACCACTCGATTCAAATGCGTCAAAAACTAGAGAAACGCCTAATTCTGGAGCACAACAAGTTAATCATCATATCTTGAAGTGCGGTACGCCAAAGAAGTCAGAGAAACCAACGGCACAAAACTCGGATAAAATCAAAGGCAAACCAACAAAAAGAATGCCACAACAGTGTGTTCTCTGTGGATATTTCGACACTAATAGAAATATATCGAAACATTTCCATTCCCGCCATAAGGGGTACAAACTCTACGCCAGAACAACGCCGGGCTATCCAGACGCTTTTTTCATAAGCACTGAATCAAAACTAAATGTCTGTCCTAAAGACAAAATACCACCGATCACCGAATTACAATCGGCCAAAAATATTGACGCCAAATGGCTCGGATTAGACGATATCAGCACCACAGACAGCAGTTCTGATACATCTTCAGACGACTCTTCAAATAACTCCGACTAAAACACTAACAAACCACGCGTAGCAAGAATATTACAGTACACCGCAAACACACTCGCACAATTTCAACAGTTTTTGAAACAATTTTCAAGAATTGCACCGAAACTACTCATAAGACGCCAAACAATAGCAGAACTACGCCACAGCAACACCAATAGGTCGCTAAGCAACGCCAACTTCCCGCTCAAAAGTTTTTGAGGTTAAGTACTTTTCCCCAAAAATCTTTCTGGGCGACAAGAGTTTGATCAATTCGCGAAAAAATTTTTCAAACCAGTATCGAAGAAAAAAACAAACCAAGGAATACCTAAAAACACTTGTTTCGCCTGAAACAAATAATAACAAGCAATTTAATTCGATTAAATTTAGTTATTAACCAATTAAAGATGGACACGGATAAAGTTCACAATCCTCAACTATTAAGAATTATTGGATATTACGACGAAAAAGTGGCCAAGTTGAGAGGCCAAATCAAAATTAAAGACACAATTATCGAGACTTTGCAAAAGCAAAATAGTGATCTGGAAAAATCTTACGCCGAACTTAAAGTGGCGTTGGATAAAGCTCTCGATGGCAACAAACTTTTGGCCAATGTTTATCTCCAACAGGAGGACAGATACAAAGGAATAACAGAGAAGAACTCAGAGATTAAGGAACTTTTAGATAAGTTGAATCAATCAAATGAGGAGATTCAAAAATCCTTAAAATCTCAAGAAAAACTGGTAGCAGATGAAGCTACGCCCGAAGAGACAACTGACTCAGAAGATTCTCAACCAGAAGTGATTAGAGAATTAACTCCAGAATCTAACGGGAATCAAGTACAGGAATTATCTCCTATTCGCTCAATAAAACAGGAAGTCACGCCTGGAACGCCTGGCGTAATTGAAGATTCTCAACCTGAGAATACCATCGATAATGAGGTAGATAAAACACCTCCTGAGTATTCAATCACCACTAGAAGTGGAACTAAAAGGAGAAGGAATTCTCAAGAAGTCAATGAAAATACGCCAAACAGAAGCGATGAGAATTCGCAGGTAAAACGCCCAAGAAATCATGGCCCACCACAGCAATGCGTTCTCTGTGGGAAGTTCGACAAAAGCCGGAACATGTCATACCACTATCGTAATCATCATAAGAATTACGCCTTGTACGGAAAGGGTTCCTCCCACTTCCCTGAATGGTTCTATATTACAACGGGAGTTAAGCTGGAAACATGTCCCAGAGAGAATCAACCGACTCCAGAATTCATAGGAAACGCTGAAGGAGTCAACCACCAATTCCTCTACGGGACTCTCCCTTTTTCTTTTTAAATTACTTAAAATTTCAAATTTAATTTCATTTTAATTTCAATTTAATTTCAATTTTAATTGTCTAATTTCATTTATTTTAATTTCTTATTCAAATGTATTATTTTTCATACTTATTATTTAATTTACTTTAACTTTTCTTTAATATTTTTACGAAAAAAATTTAAAAACTCAAAAAAATCTTAAAAAAACACATAAAACACATAAAAACTATAAAACATTACAAAACACAAAAAACACAAATCTTCAAAAAATTCAAAAAAAATAATTTTAAAATTACTAAATGATGAACATAATCATTGAAATTTTTCAATGATTATTCTGATAGTATTACATTAATAGTAAAAACTGTAAAATTTTAATTCATAATTGAATTACGTTAGCTACGCCAAACTTAATTTTAACGCCAACAATTGTACGCCATTATATCTTAAAATTTCAAATTAATGTAATATTTCTAAACAATTTCCTGTATATTAAAACGGGGTTTAACAATAAAAGTATTTTCAAAACGTAAAAAAACCTAACCTAACCTAACCTAACCTAACCTAACCTAACCTAACCACCTAACCATTCGCTCTTCAGAGCTCGACGAGTACAGTCGCATCTTATAGAGCTCCTAAACTCTCACTTTTTATTCTAAGTTTCATCGCGCCTCATCGCGTCTCACTCAATAAAAGTGCGACTCAAAGACGCACTCGACGCAACAATCATGTCTGACATTCCCCTAACAGGCTACGATCTCACGGACGTCGAGACGCAGACGAAACTCATCGATGGCTTAAGCAATAATTATTCCTTCACCCAGTGTGACGCCAATAACAAAGATTTCAATGTGGACGCAGCCATTCCCTGCCAATTGACGTGCAACGCAGCAATTCTCAGACTTCTCAACCAATCAGGGAACATCAAAAGGAACATCAAAGAACAAATAATAGGACAACTCTACAGATCCACTGCAACAATGAGACGCCTTCTCGCAATGACTCCAGAGGAAAGACCGATGGAAGAAAGCGTCAGACCACTTCTCGACGCGTTGAGAAAACTTGAAGAAAAACAAGAGATGACGCATAAAGAAATGAACGAAAAACAAGAACTTATGATCAAAGAGATTAACACACTAAAGACGCAACAAACGACGCAGATGACATATGCGTCAGCATTGAGCAACACTTCGCAATCGAAACAGAAAGACGCCAACAGGAAAACATTCGCTTCTGTCATCATTGGATTCAAAGACGTACCTGACGCCACCTCGACACACACCATGAGAGAAATTGAGAAAACCGTTGACGCTAAAAAACTTGGAATTCAGATCTCGAAGACGCGCAATCTATCAAATGGTAAAGTTATGATCACTCTTCCTGACGCCGAGACGCATAAGAAGTTCTCCAAAGCTGCATCAAAAATTCAAACACTCGACATCCAAGACGCAAAGAAACAAAGACCAGTCATTCTGCTTAAAGGCGTCAAAAAGCAATACACCGATGAAGACATCATTGGCGCACTCAAGAGACAAGACACAACAATTAAAGAATATCTCATGACGCGAAACAACAAAGACTTTCCTGACGCATTCAAGATCCGTTTCAGAGCAAAGAATAGAAACAGTGAACACCTCACGAACATTGGCGTGGAAGTCGATCCCGATATAAGACGCATAGCGATGGACAACAAAGAAAGACGCATATCTATAGGATACCAACGCGTACACATCGAAGACGCAAATCCTTTGAAACAGTGTTTCAAGTGCTGGGGTTTCGGCCACACACAAAAAGACTGCAACCAGGACGCCGACTACATCTGCGCCCATTGTGCTGAAAAACATAAATTCACCGACTGCGCCAACTTAGAAGAAAGCAACGTCTGTTGCCACAACTGCAAAGACGCGAATGAGAAACTGTGCGCCAAAGGACGCCATTCAGAACAGACGCCAACTAATCATTCAGTGAGAAGCAAGTCCTGCCCACATGTTGCAAGGATGACGCGCCGCGCGAAGGAAATGGTGGATTATGGTTACTGATGACGCATATATCCAACGCATACCGAGACGCAATAACTGAATCGCCGCGCACGACGTCATTCATCGCGCCTTCAATTTATTAATAGATTTCTCTTTATTTTATTATTTTATTTTATTATATGAAACATTTGAATTATTCTGAGAATAACTATAACTTCTGTGCGTCTGACGCAAGAAACTTGTACACAATTAGCGTTTGTATCCATTAGCAGACGCGGTCTAACTT
>JAQFZL010000568.1:0-14784 GCA_034695685.1 Galumna lanceata
TTGAATTTCAAACAAAATATTGCATTAATATAAATCTCTTTACAAATTAAATCATTTAATAAATTATTCTCTACAACTGGGATTCGATCCCAAGACCTCAACCTTAAAGTCGAAAGTCATAACCATTAGCCCATCACTTTTCTTAAACATACTTTCGTTTAAAACTAATACTTTTAAAAAAAAATTTTAAAAAATTGACTTACTTTACAACTAGTGATTATAGTTTCAAACAAAAGAGTTTTTAACATAAATTTATTATTTAAATAAAATAAATGAATTTAAAATTTTATATTTGCATTAAATTAAATTTATTATAAATTTAGTCCTTATTTTTTAAATTTAATGTAAAACTATAAAAAAAGTATTAAAAATTCAACAATCAATTAAATAATTCATTTTCAGTGACCACTAAAACATATTTCAATTGTAGTTTCCCATCAAAGGAAAGCTTTTAGCAATGAATCCCCTAAAATGGTTTAAACCAAAAGAAAAGTTCGGATTAGATGGTCTTCCATGGGGTGAGAATTTCATTGATAAGGCTGTCTTTAACTACGATTGGGATACTATCGGCAAAGATTACTTAAAACCGGTTTCACCCGACAAACCTTTGATCAGAAATCACAGGAAATATATTGAGAGGTTTGGTATTAAATTGATTCGATGTATTGGAACAGAAACTCATGGATATATATATAGGGCTCTACTAAGTAATGGTCGTTACTTCACCTGTAAAGTTGTGTCTTTGAGTATATTTGATTTAAACAGATGGAGGTTAACCACATTGAGAGAAGCCGTCACAGCTATGTATCACGAAATCATTTTTCTTCGTCAATTAAATCACATGAATATCATTAAAATGTTTTGTGACATTAGATTACCCGACAGTAAAACAGGGTTTCCCTATTCTTCTGTTTTTATACTTATGGAACCCACAGATGGATCTCTGAAGGATCTGATCCAGAGATCGACCGCTAGACTTATGTTGGAATATCAGTGTATGGAATGGTTGGATCAGATGTTGGATGTCATTCAATATCTACATAACAGAGATATCGTTCACATGAATATCAGACCGGAAAGCATTCGGTTTGTTATCAGTCGCTACAAACTATTCAAATTATGTGACTTTTGTTTTAGCCATCAGTTCAATGTAGGAGAGCCTCCTTTGTTGGATAGGCGTAGTGTCAGAATTGATGGCATATATCAGTCACCCGAAGTGCGCGGAGAGTGTCCTCAAATACCTTATATTTACGCTAAAGCTAATGATATTTATGGTTTGGGTGTGACTATAATCTCTTGTTTGATTGGACTGCAAATTGACCCTCAAGTGATGATCAATGGCCTCACAGATCGAAAATGGAGTAAAATATATGGCAAATATATGCCTTATCCGCCATCACAACAATTGATACAAATTTTAGCTGAAATGGTAAGAACTGATCCCAATGAGAGACCAGACATTTACAGTGTGGCCATTCAATGCCAACGCGAAGTCTTTCCAAACATACAGGTTTACAGACATATTTGATAAAACAATAAAAATTGTTTAAACTTTTCATTAGATATTAAATTCATTGAAATACTTTTAAAACACTTTTTAAACTAAATAATCGAAAATTAGTCAAAACTTTAAAAGAAAAGCCAAAATTGATTAAAAAATGCAAAAATTGCAAACAAATGCTCATTTTATATAAGATTTTTTTAATGTTATTAAAATAATTTGAATAGAGTTTAAAATTATGATATAAATGGTGAAAATCTATTAGATATGCGCATGGTAAGTTAAAAGTTCAAAACTAAAAAGTTTATTGAATTGAAGTTTAGTCACTAAACTTCAGTGAATTAAAATTCAAAAACAGGTTTTGTAAAGTCGACAAATTAATAATCAAACAATAATAAAAAATTATCTTGTACAATTATTAGTAAGATATATGAACTTATTTAATTTGCATATTTAGAGTTTAGAAATGGTAATGATTTTCACACTTTACTCAAAAAAACTTAATTTAAATATATTTTATCATTTAATTTGTAAATAAACTTCATCTTCAAAAGCATAGAATATATTAATTAAATCAAGTAATCATTTTGAAAATGAGCTAGATTATATTTATAAAATCATATGACACAAAACTTTTGGTTTTGGGAATAAATGTTTATTATTTATTCAAAAACTTATCAAAAATTCTTTTAAAATACAAAAAACATTCAAAAAAATTCAATGAATTCCAAAAATATGATAAAAAGTAATCAAAAACTTAATAATAAAAGTATTAAAAAATGAAAATAAAAAAAACAATAAAATGAAAAATCACTAAAAACTTGACCTCTTATTGAGCCATATATTTGTTAATAGATTCACTCAAAAGGTTAAATATAGCCATTTGATCTGGGCCAGTAATTTGACTCTTGACACCCACTGTCTCGAAGTTTAGCTTTCCTTCCATACCCTGAGTTAAAGACAAACAAATAATAAATAATTTGAAGAAAATATTTGAATCCAAACCTGTTCTGGAAGGAAGTAAGCATTTTTGATCTTTTCTTGGTGTGTTGTCACGTCATCCATGTCTAGTATATTAAACGGTTTGATAATAAGGAGTTTTCCACTCATTTGCATATATTTTTTGGCTAAATTAAAGCCTCTGCTCTTCGCCTTTTTCTTCATATTTAGTCGATAAGATGTAAAGAGTTTCGCTCTTTTGAAGGAATTGTTAAGAATTTCCTCCAAATCTTTGCTAACCAATTGTTTACCACAGAATTCTTTGAGCTCATCTGATATTCGGGCCAACTTTGAAGGAACGTCGGGCTTGTTTTGGAGGTCTCGAGCGATCTTTGCTTTCATTACTGTTGGCAAGTCTTTTGTTATGAAATCAAGAATCAAATCAATGAGGTATTCATCGGTAATGTCCTCTTCTATAGTGACTTCAGACAACATATCAATGACAACACATTTACCGATCGGTGCCTTCTTAACCATTTTCATAGCAATGAGAGCGCCGTAAAAGTGTCCGACGATATCATAATTGCCTTTTGGTTCCAAAGTCTTCATTAAGTTTATGTAATAATTACTGACTTCTTTGAGTGAACCCAATTTTTCCATATCTCTGATCCAATTGAGTCCAATACAGGGTCTTTTCAGTATCTCTGCCAAACCCTCCAAAGAGGAGAAAATACCCTCCAAAGGAGGCATAAAATATATGGGTTTTCCAGTGGTTACGTTATTTAGTCTGCAGTGAGTTTCGTTGGGAATAATAAATTTGACCTTGCTCAACTTGCCTCTGCATTCTTTGATATCGAAGGCAAACTTTTTCATTTCATCGACTTTTCCGGCTTCGAATTCTTTCATCATTCCTATTGTGATATTCTTGATGTCATTCAGAGTAACTTTAATGTCGTACTCTCTCTCCAATCCCTGTTGCAGTTCTACTGCAAACATAGACTCCATTCCGATCTCTCCCAGAGTTAAGTGATTGGGAGTTGTCTTGGGATCGATACCCAAAGCAGTCCAGACTTGGTTTACAAGTTTGGACTCTTTAGTACCTGACAGTATTGAACGCTTAGCCCTCACCTGAAAGTAAGGGAAAGAATTGTCAGTAAATATCAAACAAAAGCATAAGAATAAGAATACTCACAACACATGAGACGATGGCGTTATCTGTTTGAAGCAATTTATCTAAGATTTCAAGACATGAATTTATTCTTTGTTTGACAATTCCGGCCAACGCTGTGTTTATTTCAGATTCAGCTAAAACTCCGACATCACCGATAGGTCCCCATTGAATGGCTAAACCATGTAAACCATCTCTACGTCTGGCCTCACAAATGCGTTCGCAGACAGAGTTGGCGTAACCGTAATTGGATTGACCGGCATTTCCTTTACCGCAGGCAACGGATGAGAAGACAACGAAGTAATCCATATTAATATCTAATTCTCGACTGACTTTATCCATATTATCGAAACATTTGACTTTCGAGTCAATAGTTTCTGTAAACTTATCAATGGTGTGATTCTCAAGAAGACAATCATTGAGCACAAGTGCCAAATGGAAGACACCTCCGATTTCACCTAAACTCTTCGCCTCATTCAACAACATTTTTGTTCCTTCGGTTGTGTTTGTGTTTTGAGTGCAAACCATAATTTTTGTGTCAAACATTTTAAGTTTTTTGCCCAAAGAGTCCAAACGTTCCAAAACAAACTTTTGGTAATCATTTTTAACACCAAATCTTGAGGTCAATGCAAACTTTCGGGCGCCTAAGAATAGCATCCAATGGATTAATTCCATTCCGAAACCACCCAAACCTCCAGTAATTATATAGACTTTGTTTGGATTAAAGTATGTCTTTCGGGTGACAATCATTTTCTTGACTGGACTCAGTCCACTCTTTGCAATTTTCATCGGTTCTTCTTCTCTCACTTTGATGACAATTTTTCCAATATGTTTACCGGTTGTCATATAACGGAATGCTTTCTCTGCCTCTTCGGCTTTGAACACATTCTTGTTAATTGGTTTAATCATACCATTATTGGAGTTGTCGTGCATCCATTGGTAGAATTTCTTAGTGAAACCTCTCTTTAGATACAGTTTCTGATCAACTGATACTCCAATGAAAGAGATATCTCTTAAGAATGAAAACATTCCCAACTGTTTATTCATTTGGAGGTCATATTTGCCGATCTCTACAAACCGACCGCAATCTGCGAGACATTCATAACTGGCATCCAATTTATCGCCAGTCAATGAGTTGAGTACCAAATCAACGCCCTTTCCTTTTGTTATGGCTTTAATTTTGTACTTAAACTGTACATCTCTTGAGCTAAACATTCTGTCCTCAGGAATGTTATAAGTAGTGCTCAAAAACTTTCGTTTATCGTCAGTTCCAACGGTTACATAAATATCACATCCATAGTACTGACATATACTAATAGCCGCCTGTCCGACACCACCGGCCGCCGAATGAATGAGAATACTCTCACCTGAAGACATAATTTAAAGCTTGTGATTAACTTATCTTTTCCATATTTTTATAGAGAAAACCTACCCTTTTGTAAGTGAGCCCTTTCTATCACACCATACCATACAGTACTGTAAGTACAGAGAACACTAACGGCGTCTTCCATTGACCAGTGCTCAGGAATAGGTGTCACAAAGTCTTCCAAAGCATCGATAGAAGTGGCATAACATCGGCTCATCTCAAAACCACAGCATCGCTCACCGGTGTCTGTGCGACGACCGGAAAACTCGAGACCCATTACACAGTCAGTGAACAAGGCTTGAGGTCCCGACACAATACGTCCTAACAAAGAATATTAAAAAAGTTAAATAAAATAAAACCACTGAACATATGAATGCATACCCGTCGCTAACATAACGTCTCTGAAGTTCATACCAGTGCAGTATATATTACATGGGATTCGGTTAACCTTTCCATTGATCATATCATAGCACTCTTCTGGTTGACCCAAATTCTTCAAATCAAACCATTGAAGACCTGATAAGTCTCTGGTCTGTCCAATATTAAGGAAGTACTCAGAAGACTCAATCTTGTCGTAGTCTTTTGGGAGAGTCATGTGTCTGAAAGTACCTAATTTTCCATGTTTTATGACATTTATTGGTAAATCGTTGTTAAGAATATCAATGAATGGCTTTTCACTGAAATCAATGGGAGATTTGATGAGTCCGTCGCAATCGAATATACATCTGATACTCTCCCCTCCGGGTTCTAAACGCAGACAATTAATGAGACCAATGACGCCGTTCTTTATCGAGTCGTTGGCGATGAGCCAGATATTCTCAATCTTGTCCTCTTCCTCTTTGTTTTCGATGATCTTATCTTTAAGTTTTTCAAACCATTTCTCGCAATTGGAGTTAATTTCGATTACATTATTCTTTGAGGGAATGTCAGCGTCGTTCAACACTTTACGGAAGAGTATAGCCATTGAACCAATAGAGTCACTCTTTCTGCCAATGAAATTAAATCCAATACTTTGCGCTGTTTTCATGAATTCAAGAATTCTTTTCTCTAAATCAGAGTTTTTCAAATCCTTTTTGCAATTCATTGCATTCAATACCAGCTCTGGTTCTGTCAATTGATGTCTAAAAATAATTAAAAAGAAGCCTTTATTAATGACGGTGTCATAGGCTTCTTGGATGTGCTGTTCGGTATTGATTTCCCACAAATCGGGGGAGTCTTTCAATACAATCAGATCAGTTGAAGTGATGTCAGAGGGAAAGTTACTCTCCTTATGTTTCCATTCAATTAGTTTGAATGACTTTTCTTTAAAGTCTTCAGAAATGGGATCAATTGATTTGACAGCAATAGTATAGCTGACATCAATCGGGTAGATATGGGCTGTCGCCAAATGGTTATCCACTTCTTGAGCCATCAGACCATTAGTCAAATTGATTTCCAAGACTCTTATATCCTTCTTTGGAATATAAGCTTCACTAACAATATCGAGGAAAGTACGAATCAAATGCTCGTTTTTTGACACCTGATTAACCATATCTAATGAAAGGTCATATTCAGGATTGTTCTGCATTTCAATCAATGCTTTATTTGTGTCGATATTCTGGTTCTCATCCATACAGTGTTTGTATAAGTGGTTGAGAGTCTTAAGCATTATTTGATTGTCTTTTACATCATTTAAATAACTCTTGAGTAAAGTGTCTGTGATAACTGAAGGCTTTCCTCTGGAATCCACCATATCTTTGATTTTATTGGCAAAAGTGGAACAGACCTAAAGATAGAAAAGTTTATTAAAGAAATGAACACAACTTTTAATTATTATTCAGACCTTAAGATATTCTTTAATCGCTTTCTTATCGGACTCTTCGATGGCATTTGAGTCTTCGTTACCCACAAACTGATAGCACTCTAGTTTCAAGTCCTGAATATTTGACTTACGAGGAATTGGAAATGCCATCAAATCTTCGATTTCAACGCCATGAGTGATAACCATTCGTGAGTTCATATCGACATAAAAGGGAAGAACTGCTTTATAGACGTGAAACTCTTTTCCGTATAACTCTTCAATATAGTCAACATTATTAGCCGAGAGAACGTTATCGATATCTGACTCATCAGATTGTTTGCCACTTCTGGCCAAATACTCTTGAATATCATCCTCCTTAACCTTTTCATCAAAGAGTTCGTCCTGTCCAGCCTTTAACTCAATTGTCTTACAGGCGGCCACTCCTTCATAGAGGACTTTGGGGTCACAACGCAATCTCTTAATCATGACGGGAACCATCATTTTACGGAAAGGCATTGCGGCCGCCATTATTTGAAGGAGAGAATCCATGAAAGTAATCCAATTGCCGTCCCAACTGATCTCTCCCTGAAGAGTCTCAAATGTATTGGTTTTAATGTTTTGGATGCGCCTAAACTTCGGTCCGTAATCGTAACCCAAAGTTTTTATGTCTTTATAAAAGTCATTTGATGTAAGATTTATCTCAAAATCTTTGTCTTTCGCGGCTTCAGTCTCTTCAATAAACATTGTCTGAAGACTGAGTGCATATTCATCAGTAGTACGCACTTTACCAACACAGGTAATGTTACCACCTTCCATTATTGTGAACTCACCTAGATTCAATTAATTCAAAGATTAACTCTAATTCTCAACTAATGTGTGAAACTATTTACCACTTGTCTCGAGGTATTTGACTTTAATTCTAGTGATATCATTTTCAGACAAAAAGATCGCTCTTCGGAACTGTATGTCTTCGAAGATAACCGGCAACTGATTCCAAATTTTTCCATAACAGGCAGCCATTCGTCTCCAGGCGAGCATCAAATAGCCAGTGGCCGGATATAAGACATTGCCATCAATGCAGTGCTCCGGCATAACTGCTTTGATATTCTGAGAGGGATTGTAGTTCTCATTCATGTCTGAAGAGGTCGGCCTAAAGAAATAGTCCGGATATTTACGGACATAATAAGTGTCCTTATGGTCCCATTTCATCAATGAGCCAATCGATTGGGTACTTCTGGCGACCGGCCACTCGACCTTAGGGTAGAGGTTCTCAATGATTGGGTTGAGACCCAATTCGTAAAGTTTTGCGATCGAACCCAAAAACATATCCAAATTTGTGTCATTTGCGTCCTTTTTCATTACAGACAAATAGTTTCCGGACTCGAGAGTCTCTTTCACTACTTTAGAGAAAAGTCCGTGCGGTCCGATCTCAACCACAATGGCGTCTGAGGGCAAGTGTTTGAACTTATTATAGAAATAGACGGGACTTATCAGGTTATGTACAAAATATTCGGGCGAAGCGTATTTGAGAACTTCATCGATATCTGAATTTTCTAAGACTGCCGTTGAAATCCATTTCTTGGAACGAAGTTTTGGATTCGGAACAACTTTCTTGAGTTCTTCAGTTAGTTTTGGTGCTGAAGATATTAAAAACTCGCTATGATATGGAATGTCACTACTCTGGAGTTCGCGGGCAAACACTCCATTTTTGGACAATTCTTCGACCATTTTCTTAGTTTCGTTATAAAGACCTTTGGATTTAAAATTTTTAGTAAAATATCTAAAAAAGAAAACAATTAAAAATACCTGAGACTACGACTGTGTCCTTTCCGTTATTACAGACAACACTTGTGCCTTTTGGACATAACTTTTTGGCCTCATTCCAAGACATCCCGAGGACAGCCATCAGTCCTTTCGGAATCTTTTTATCACTTTCTGTTACAACTCCTCTGAAATAAGTGACGAGAAGAGCCTCTTTGGCGGTAAGGGATCCGTCGGCATAAGCGGCCGCTATTTCACCGAAAGAATGGCCGATAATACCATCACAGGTTATGCCGAGAGATGATATCACATCAAACAAAGCAATTTCAATAGCAGTTGTGGCACAGAATTTGTTAGTCATTGTCGACATGGAGTTCTTGTCATCAGAAAGTAGTAAATGTTTCAGATCAATACCATAGGGGGACAGTATTTCATGACAATCGTTTATTCTATCAGCAAATACTTTAAGAGGCATCAAAGCCTTAGCCATTCCGACCCACTGTCCGCCCAAACCTGGAAATACGAACCAAACCGGTCTCTGAGTTTTAAGGACAAACATAGAGAACTGTCTCTTAAATTCATATGAATTGTCGGCTAATTTTTTTATGAAAAGTGAACCTAAATATTGAATAGAGTTTTAGTCTCATCCATGAAAAGAGTTAATCCATACCTCTAAAAGGCATTCCACTAGAGTTTAGCGATGGTTCAACTCTCATGGTCTGAGCCATGAGTGCGAGGAAGTCTCGGGTGAGTTTATCTGGATTTTCTTCAATCCATTTTGCGGTTGCATTAAATGCTTCTTCAGTTCGACAGCAAATGTTAACAATTCTGGGAATTTCATCGGCGATATTATGGCTGTCCTTATCTAATATCTTATAATTAGGTTCGAGCAATGCGTGTGCGTTAACTCCTCCGACACCGAAGTTATTGACTCCAGCGATACCCGGACTGTATTTGTAATTTTCAGTGATAGGAAGGAGTGGAGGGCAGTGCTCTTTAATGCCGACCTTTACATTATTCAAGTGAAGACTGGGAGGAATACATTCGTTTTCAAATGCTAACAAAACTTTGGTAACAGAGGAGACACCGGAAGCGCCCTCAGCGTGACCTATATTGCTCTTAAGCAAACCGATAAGAAGTGGACAATCTCTTTTGACCTTGCCACAATATGCGTTAAAAATGGCTTTTGCCTCCTGAGGGTCGCCCACCTGTAATCAGCACATAATAAATGATTAAATGGTATTAAGAAGATAATAGACAAACCTTAGTGCCGGTGGCGTGAGCTTCGAAATAGTTAACATGAGCCGGGTCTACACCAACCTCTTTATAGACTTTGACCATCAGTTCTTCCTGTGCGTCAGCGGAGGGATAAAACATTCCCATCCTTTTATTGCCGTCAATATTGACGCCAGAGTTCAAAACTGTGGCGTAAATACGCTTTGAATCTGCTTTTCTTTGAAGGAGAAAACAACAAACAGTCTCTCCTCTGACAAAACCGTCGGCCTTTTCGTCCCATACTTTGGGAATACCGTCCAAAGCATTCAAACGCGTCGACTGAAAGATCTGATTAGAAAACGGCTGAAGACATATCTGAGTTCCACCGACTATTGCCTGACGACATTTACCTATCAATTCAACACATATTTAGACAATTTATCAAACAATCAGTCAAAACAATCTATCCTTAAAAGTAATATCATTTAAGTCATTTAAGACAAGTATCTGATTATCTTTAAATCAAATTAAATATTTCACTTTTATCTCATAATTCAAACTTTAATTTTTATCTCTCAATGAAATCATATTTCATTATTTAACGTAACTTTTCGTATAAAAGGTTTATTTGTATGTCATTTGAAATTACAGTTAAACCTCCCAAATATGAACATGGTTGGTTAGAGATATTTTGTTCATATTAGAGAGGTTTTCATATTTGAGAGGTATTGACCCATTGAAAAATATATGAGTTGGAATATATGAACATGTTCATATTAAGGAGGTTTTTCATATTTGGGAGGGTTTACTGTAATTGACTCTTTAATAGGTTTTATTTTAAAGTTTTCATTAAATACTTGATTATAGTTTAATATAAGTATAGATTAATATATTAAACAAATCAATAGAAAATATAGGTTTAAAACTATAATTAAAGTCAATAAAATTGTTTTATAATCTGTAACTCAAGTCATGGAATCAATTTTCAATTTAGTCTATTCTTATGTGACTTCGGTATTGACTTTAAATGTTTGTCACTTTTAATATCTATTGTAGTCTTTGAAGAACTTTTGTTTATAAAACTTATTTGATAACTAATTATAACAATTCTTAAAATGCTGTCATAAATACCTAATCTTATGTCATTTACGGCTGTATTGAATGCCACCAAACTTGAAGAACAGGCGGTATCGATGATCATTGACGGACCCTTAAAATCAAATACAAAAGAGACCCGATTGGCGTAAAGACATTTCTGAGAGCCGGCTGTCCAGAGAAGGACGTCAGCCATATTGCTCTGTGAGTCGGGCTGGACATCCTCTGGTAGGCCGTCCGGCATACCAAACGATGAAAAGCCAATATAGACTCCTGTGTCAGAGCCTCGAAGCGTTTGAGGATTAACACCTAATTTGAGAGTTATATTATTATTAATAGAAATTGTCCAAGGTGATCAATAAAAGTTAATTTACCTGCATCAATTATTGCCTCATATGTAGTTTCGAGCAAAATTCTGGACTGAGGGTCAATTACATCAGACATGGAGTTGACAATACCGAAGAAGAGTCCATCAAATTTATCGATTTCCTTGAGTTTACCCATTCTTGCATTCATTCCGAACAGATCTGTTCAAAGACATCATTATATCAATTAATTATTTTATACAAATTAATTAAATATTTTTTTAGTGTAAATAATTTAAATTATGATTAATATTATGATGAAAATTGTCATTCATTTATGCAATTGTTTTATGTCTGGGGAATTTCATTTGAATCTAGATCAAAATGCCTCACAGATGAGAAATAGTCTCTTTTCATAATTTATTCCTTTTTTTATCGATGAAATTTTGAGAGACTTTTAAATATTAATTCATTAAAAGTATTGCATTAAAAAATGGGTAATTTATTCGTTTAGCTTCAAATTAAAGGTTAGTTTAATTCAATTAATTGGTTCAGGATTGAAACTAGGATAATTTTTTTATGAAATCTCAAAGATGATAACTGTTGATATAAAGACAGATTCCAATGGACTGGAATGGCTAAGAGATTGTCGGATCAAATGTTTACAATAACTCCTCAAACATTTCAGTCCACAGAAAGTGCTTAGAATTTAAAGGAATTTAAATAAATAGAAATACAGTTTAACCTCTCAATAGTGAACCCTCTGAATAGTGAAAACCTCTCATTAATAACCTATCAAATAGATTCTGAGAAGTTCTTTTCCCATTAAAACTCATGTAAACTTTACTTTCCAATTAGTGAAACCTTCTAATAAGTGAACGAAACTTCCCGTCCCGAGGCGTTCATTATTGAGAAGTTTAACTGTATTTCTTAAGAATTGGTTTTCAATAAATATTTTTGAAATCAATTCTAATAAAAGAAATTGTTTTCAATGACTTATAACTATTCAAAGAATTTAAAAGATATTATCAAAACTATTACTCAGAATTAGACATAAAATAAGATATTTTCTAAAAAGTGGTCTAACCTGTAGGCCATCGACGGTTGTCTTCAGTAATCATATCAACTTTATTGTAGAGATTTTGGGCGAATTCATCCACTGAATTAGCTTCAGGATAGCGGCCACCCATACCACTGATGACAATATCATCATCCATGGTAACCTTAATATTCTTATGCGAAGCCATGGCTGCGGTTCAGTTGAGTAGCTTTTAATTGATTAAGTTATTAATCAAACGAATCAAAACAATAAGAAAACTTTCAATTAAAACAAAACTTTAAAAAACACTTCAAAAACTTTTTAAAACAAAAAATATAACTAAAGATGAGAATAAGAAGTTAAAAATATATTTAAGTTGAAACTTGATCAAATATAAGCCTTTATGATACTAGATTTTAAAAAATTAAACAAGTGATCTTGTTCAATCAAAGAGGAAAATTTAAATTAAGAGAATATATGAAAATCAGTTGTATTTATAGAAGAGATGGAAACTCACTTTCGTAACGAAACTCAGGAATAACTTATTATTATTTCAAAGATTAGAGAACTTGAAAACCAATGAAACATATATAGCAGTCAAATGAAGAATTGTTAGGAAAAAAGTGAAAAACCAGAAACAAACTGTTCGTTAGAAAAACATTATGCCAGGGATTCCCAAAACCACTAATATCTTGAAAAATGTTTTTCGCATTAATTTTGTTTTAACTCTTATTTTTTAAAATAATCGATACTAAACTGAAGGTATTTTTTAAAAAAAGTCATACTTTATATACTTGTGTTGAAGAAGCAATCACTGGCTTCGGCCAGGATTAAGGTTACCAAAGAGAGAGGTAATACTAACACTGCCTCTCATAGAAGAGAGGAGAGACTGAGTCCGCCAGAGAGCGAATGAAAGTAAAAACTGTGTCTAAACAGAATGAAAACATCATTAAATAATCGCATATTTTTCTAACCTAAAGCTCAAACTTATTGGATATTAACTAATGAATGGACTTAACTTTACTAATAAATTTAATTAGTTATTAAACACATTTTTTAAACACGTTTACTATCCTTTAGTATTTTCTTAACCACTAAAATATTAACTTCATCTCTCTTTCTCTCTCTCTCTCACTCTCTCTCCCCTTCTCCCTCTCCTAAGTATTGTGAACTGGCAAAAAAAACAATTAATCCTGCATTTAATGAAAAAAATAATAATCAATTTTTATTAAATTAACAAGTTATGAATATTTTAAAGTTAATCAATTTCTCATAAAAATAAAATATTTTTCTTTATTATTTTGCTTTGGATAATGTAATTTTGGATATGACATAATGGCAAAATGAACTAGATGCATAAGAGGGCAATTAAAGGGTAATTTTCAAATTAAACTTGGTTTTTCCATTTAAAAACATCAAAATGAAGATAACTTTGATTTTCTAGAAAACTTTCTATTAATAATTCATAAAACTCTTCTGAAAACCAGGTTTTCATAAACAAAAAATTGATGTCCAGATATTTTAATCGTTTTAACTCTTAAATAATTACATGGGATTCACATCAGAGGCAATACTTGAAAGATTGCCATATTCTGTGCTCTTGTAAAGTCAACGAATTTACATAACATTGAGTGTTTATCTAATAAAAAAATTTAATTACTAGTTGATGCAAATGATCTTGTTCAAGTAAATGAAGATCACGTTTTATCCGAAGGCTTAGGAAACTATTGTGGCTACTGTTGCTCAACCAAAAAAAAAGGTTCAAGGTAATTTTTATTCTTAATTAATTAGTAAAGGATAAATAAAAGGGAAATTCTTGGAATGAAAAATAAGAAAAATGGAAATTTATGAAAGTAACTGTTGTGTTGCAACCCTTGCGCGTCACCAGTAGTATGTTATTCCAGTTATTTAACAGAATTAATTCATTTTTGGTAATAAGCATACATTTTTTATTACCCTTGTACAATTATTACTAGACATAATACACATTTGAATATCAGGTAATAATACTAATAAATAGCTTAAAATTATGTTTTTATAAAACTATTCCACTAATGATTCAAATTTTAACGATTTTTCAATAAATCTTTTCAGTAAATGCTTTGTTTTAATGACTTCTTCAGGAAAGAGAACCACAATTTTTTTCCTATTTTTTATTATCAATAATTTTAAAACAAATTTAAATAATTAATACATCAAATTGGAGTAGTGTTGAGTTGTGGCCAATTAAAGACTTTCCAAACACTTGACTAAGAGGTCAGTGCCATAACATTAATATTATATAAATCAAGAGATGAATTGCTTTTTATTATTTTCATTAAAAGAAAAAATAAGTGCGAAAAAAATAAGTCATTTTTATTGATTTTAACACTTTCTCTGATTTATTAATAATTATTAAAAAAAATAATTCCAATGATGTTAAGAACAATAAACTAGATTCAATAATTTAACCTATTATAATTTGAACGAGTTAACTTTGTAAACTGAGTCAATAGGTAATTATTGCTCGCTTATTATGAATTATAATAACTTGTTTTTTTTATTAGCAAAAGAGAAATATCTTTGAAAGACATTCAAAATAATTTATAATAATATTCACGAATTTCTAATAAAAA
>JAQFZL010000569.1:0-14767 GCA_034695685.1 Galumna lanceata
GTCTGACTTCCGGTTGAATGAAATGAAAACTAATTTTTATTTGAGAAACAGTTTTTATATGCGCTTTAATTCCCAGAAATAGTCAACCAGTAAGTAATAACAGTCACGTGACTTAAATCAATTGCTCATAATTTCAATAACCTTTCAATAAATACTACTAAAAGTCAAAAGAAAAGCTCCGAAACTCATAATTTGATAAATTTATTATCAAAACCTATTCACTGCTAATAAGTAAAGTTTATAACTTTTTCACTGATGAGTCTGATCTGAAATATGAACTAGCTCAGATGATGTACTGGCATTTCAGAAGTGTACAGATAAGTATATAGGCTTTCTATAGCACAGCACTCACTTGTGACCCAAGTGTTTATCCGGTGCTTATATTTCTTCTATTTGTTTATCGACTTTTCAATGGATTCTATGAGAAACGGTTTATTTGGAAATCAATAGTTAGTCTAAACCCGTAAACAACTGACAAACTCTTTTCCATTCGCGCTGACGACAAGTGATAAAACTATGCCAACCATTGGTTGCTCAGCATATCTTTGAGTCAATCAAAATAAGAGATTAATCCTTAGATAAGAGTTTAGACGCCTTTAAAACAAGTTTTATAATAAAACTGACCACTGATTAAATTATTTTTAAAACCATACTCATGACCAGCAGATGCACATTAATAGCAAGGTTGTTTACGCAAAATATCTTTGCTTACTCATATAAACAAGTATTAATTAACGAGAAATTAATTGAAAGGAAAAACACATTAGTTTTAGGATAAAAATCAATAAAAATGATCTTTTTTTTAATGTATTTTATTTCAAATTTCTTCAACGAAACAAATTATGATTTCATTACAAATATTTAAATTTATTTTTAATTAATTCCCCATTTTTTTGTCACTTAAATATCAATTACTAAAAGAGCAGTAAATTATGACATCAGTTATAATGAGTTTCTTTTATTTTTAACGTAAATTAATGACTGAATTGTCATTTGTTTGTTATGTCTGTCCTTAAAGTATAGTATTTTTACAATTATTTGTTCGCTTCTTAAGAGTGGCCTTTAATTCCTCAACGGTTTGAATGATAATCAATACTTGATTACAATGTCTTCAATGACTAGAAGTTCGTTATTAATAAAAGGATTTGTCCAATGATTTCAGTCTTACATATAATTTGATTTAATTAAAAACAGTTATTAATTATTAATTTAAAAAAGTTTTAATTAATTATTTATTAGAAAATCTAATGAAAGATGAGATTCGCTTTGAATTAAGTAATAATTATCTCAAATAATATCTTAAATAAGTTTTTTGAGCAGTTTTTGATCAAAAATGAAAAGATTTATAGTTTTTTAATTCACTGATTATTAGCTTTAAATCAAAGACTAAAAATGTCTTATTTTTAGTTTTTTTAGTAAAAAATTGTTTTTCTTTAATAAACTTAATATTAGCGCCAATTCTGTGTCCGGAATTCATACCAGAGTAGTTTAATACTTGTTTTTGAACTTTTGTCTGAATTAATTGTCTGAAGAATCAAAAAATAAATTAAAAGTTAAATAATTACAAAAAGCGTTAAAATAGTAATAAAAAAATATTAATAAAAAATAAATCCTTGAAAATAAGAGATGACTTAATTCGCAAATAAAATATAATAAAAAACAATTTATGACTTTTTTAGTGATTATTTCACAATAAATAGATTTTGGTTTAAATAAAACAAGAATTTCATCACTGATTGTCTTCAAACTATTTTTCTTCGGTAAACATATCATAAATAAATGAAATACAACTGAAAATTGTTTTTTAATGACTACTTATGAAGAAATGTTAGCCGAAGACTCTTCACTAACGAGTATTTGATTCAAAGAGATTTCCGTCGATTTCGCTGATAATAACATAAATAAATAAATAAATGACTGAAAAAAATAAATCTTAAACTCAATTAAAATAGTGTTAGATTTAAACCATTGATCTCTGACTGAAGAGCTCTTCTCTGGAATTGTATTATAACGAGAGTATGAACTCTGGAATTATAAGATAACCAAATGGTGTGACCATTAAATTGTAGGTCAGAATCATCTAATGATGAGATTCTACTGTCAGTTATTGTAATTTACAATCGATTTAAACAACGAATCGATACAATTGTTTCGACACTTTTTTCTCACAAAAATTACAATAAAATGAATTCATTTCCAAAAGAAACGGAAAGAAATGAGAGAAACAATTATTGAATTAATGGTTAAAACCGTTCTCTTAAAGTATATCCGTTTCGAAAATCTTCTGTGGATTACAATCATTGGATACACCGTTTGTGGCGTTTTGTGTCAACGATTTGTTCAAATCCCGGAGCGATCCGTGAACTGCACTCATATTATAAGATGTCTTCGACACAATATTGCTCTCAGAGCCCGTCTTCTTTAGGTCATTGAGTAGTCCTCTGGGTATCTGACCTCTACTCAACTGTTGTAGTTTACTGTACTGATCCTGAAGTTGTTTCTGTTTCCGAAGCAATTCCTGATGTCTCTGTTCCAGCAGTTCCTGACGCGATTGTGCGAAACGCTTGTCCACAACTGAGCCCTGACTGCCCACTGATGAGAGGGAGGAAGTCGATGAAGAGGGCGGCACAAGTATCTCATCGTTATCAGTCATACCTTAATCAATGAAAGAGATAAAAGACGGGTTCAAACATACATCGATGGAACATACCGTCGGGTGGTGTAGACCGGGGCCTATTCACCGCACCAGTGTTTGGCTCAGAATTGGATCTGATTGCGGAATAGGTCGGCGGCCGGACTGCAAATGATGTCAAAACTATAGGATTAATACGTGATGACGAACGAGGCGGCGGTGCGGGAATTGTGACACTCGACGATTGAGGACCTATTGGTTGGCGGGAATTGTTGGCCATTAAATCTGGTTTAACTGATATTGGAGTTTCTCTAAGCACTGGGCACTAAGGGATGGGCTCTTTTCGCGATTAACCACACAATTAATGTTAATTTAATTCTACTTATTTTTAGTCATTATTTTTATTCATTTGCAGCGAATTATTAAAAGTTTATCTTTTTTTTCATTAGAAAATAATTAACAATTAATTAAATTATAATTCAAATGCAATTCAATTAAAATAATGAAACAATAAATTCAATTAATGAACAAAAAAATATTTGCGACAAAAATTAGTGATTATTAAACAATATTTTGATTAAAAGGCAGTAAAACAGAGAAACAAATGATATGTGATTTAAAAAGTGATAATCATTTGAAAATTAAATTAAAATTCGGACTCATTTTAATAAAATGAAATGTTTTTTAAAAACATAATTCAAAACATAAATTAATTTCAGAAAAAAAAACAATAAATAAATTAATTAAAATATTTTTCTAAGAATTAAAAACAAACATAAAATAATAAGAAAGCAATTATTTATAAAAATTAACCTACAATTTAATCCGTCACAATTTATAGTCAATGAGTTAATACAAGTTTAGTTAATCATTAATTAATAAACAAATGCTAATCATATAATCCAATCACCTTTTTTGGCGATCGATGAGTCAACTGATCCGATAGATTGGAGTAGTTTTCTAGCGGTCAACGATTGGCCTCCAATTGATGTATTGTTGGCCGACGTCTGGGCCGATGGCTTTGAAAAGGTCTGCAATTCATCCAAAAGTGTGTCCAAGACATTAGTTTTGGCGGAATCGGCGGCTGATGGAGTTGCAGGGGTCACCTGTATTATGGTGTGCGGCTCCAGATCGCTGTCGTACATCTGAACAGATATTAAAAAAACCAAATAATTAATATAAAAATCAATTGAAAAATAACTAAAAATATTATAAATAATTCCTTTTCTTAAAAAAATATGAATTTCTGTAAAAGAATCGTTAAATTCATATATTATTTAAAAGGAAAATAAATAATTCATTAAAAAATGTTTCGATGAAATGGTTATAGTATTATATAGTTATTATAAAATCGAAGGTATGAATGATGTCAATGAATGAATTGATGGATGAAATATTAAAAATCAAAAATATATAATTCAATACATGTATTGATGGGCTAAACGGAACGGACCTGATTTTCATTGTGTTCTGGCATTGTCGGCATCGACGCGAATCCTCGCCATAGACTGCATATTAAACATGGATATTTTGTTTGGCAAAAGTACATTATATATGAATATATTCTTGGTCTTTTAATCTTGTTTTTTAGCATTCATTAAATGTTAGAAATTTAGCTTTAGTTTAGAGGCATTAAAATGGAGCAAAACTTTTGGGATTTATTGCAAGATCTCATTAAATGCATGCGTTTTAGAAAGAAATCAATATCAGAAACATCATCTTGGTCATCAATTTGCAAGAATACTCATGCAGTCTGTAATTTATAAGGGCTCATGTTATGAGTAAATTCTTGTTTAATGGGAAAACCATTTCAGGGGTGAGTTATGGTTTTTAATTAAAATTATTCAATTTTTGGCTCATATTTTGCGGATTCATTTGCGGATCGGATCGACAGCCGAACGGTTAGAGTAAATGTTATTTTAATAACTGATTTAATCATTTAATTCATAACACATTTAGGATATCAAGCAATGGATGTGTGTTTTGAATCATTTGCTTAACTGTTTGTTGAAATCAGGCAATTATTTAATGCATCTTGGTTATAATATACAGCTGAATCTATAGTTAACGAAGTAATCTTGGTTAAAACAATAACTACCAAACATCAAGAATAAAAGTAAATGAAAAATAATCGGAAAACTTTTGATTATCAATAAATTTGTACTCAATTTTATTCGACTGTATATTATATTCAGTGAATTAATTAATTAATATTTGATTTAAATATAGATTTTTGTCCAAAAAAATTAAATCAAATAAAAATCTTCACAAAAGATGTGGTCAACAATTGGATGGAATAAAGATATAGAGAAAGATATGGAGAGAAAAAGATAAAAACAAAGAGATTAACAGAGATAAAGTCAAAATGTCCAAGGTCTAAATGAGACAGATAAGATTGAATTTACTCAATTTTGTGATTATTAACATTGTCTCGAAAGTTAGGGCTCCGTCGCCACGACTGGATTCGTTTGGCCTGAATTTCAATTAGGATTATATTAAACAACAATTAATAACTGCTTTTCATTTTTTTTTTTGATTAGAAAAATAGTTTTGGTATTAAATCTCTTCTTATGTTTCGGAATATTAGACAAAAAAAGTTTTTTTATGGTTTTTCTCAAAAGATATGAATTAAAAATCAAAATCTATTGAAATGTTAGCGAAAAATATAAACGTTATTAGAGTTGAGGGAAATTGACTTCAATTAAATAACTATTAAGTAATTGTCATACTCTGGAAGCGTCGGTGCTATCGGTTGAGGCCGTCTGTAGTAACTGTGATGGCGATGAACTGTTGGCGTTTGTGGTCGACCTCTGCTCCTGAACTGAAGCCAATCTATGAAAATAAAAGCAAAAAATCCATTGAAATATTACTTTTTTGGTATAACTTATTCTGACCTTTTGAGTGTGACCAGAGTTCCGGTTAATTTTTTACATCTCTTGAGAGCCATTTCCAACTTTTCTGGTTCTTCTTTTAAAAATCTAATATCAAATGGAAAAATATGTGAATAATTCAATGTCTAAACATAAGGATTGCCTACTTTTCTTCCCTAACACAGCACTCCATTTCTTGACTCATAACAGACTTCAAAGATAGAGATAATGGCGGAAACCTATTCTTGAGATCGGCTACAGTTTTGGAAGCGCGAGACAGGACTAAAGCCATGGACTCGACCTGAGACATATTGACACGACATCTACGGTTTATCACATTAGACCTCAACTCCTCGACCTGAGACTCCAACTCATGGAGGTCTTTGTCGAGTCGGGTCACGTCCAGTCCGTAAAGGTCTTTATCAGTGGATAACTTCATGCGTTCCAAACGGAACTGACACTCAGAAGAGCCGGTGAGGAACGCCAGAGTTGTCTTTATCTTATTGCAGGTATCTCTTAGCGTTTCCTTAGCAGTTGTTGTCTGCTGTAGAGCCAGTCTTCTCAATGAGCGAACCTCTCCCCTCAAGTCCTTTGTCTTCTTCCGGATTAGTCTCAAGTGAGCGACCATATCGTTGGAGAGGGCTGTCGGAAGGTCACCCCTGTAACCTATGAGTGCTGCCGGTTTTGGCGGTGGCGCCGGTTTTCCTGACTTATCTGATGTTTGACATCAAACAAAAAATTAATGTCAAAAATCTAACTCAAAGTTAATAAAATGTTTTGTCAAAAGTTTGTTCACATTTTCTAATTCAATATAAAATGGAATTTCGTCACAATTCGAGGTCACTTTTAAACTGAATTCTTTAGAGAGAAAACTAAAGAAAAAATTTTCGAAAGAAAATTGAATTCCATTCTGAGAGAGAGAAAAGGGGACAGAGAGGGGGAAATGGATATAAAGGATGAGTTTAAGACAATTTCAATAACCTGTTAGTGTTGAGCGTGACTTAATCGCTGGCTTTGCCGGTCTTTCGGCTAAAGTAAGTCAGAGGACACAAAAAGAAAGAGAGAAAAGCAGTTCAAAAGTATTGCCTCTAAATTTAATGGGAATTCTAAGCAAAACATAAGGAAAGGCAACGAAAAATGTCTGAACAAAATAAATAGTCAAATAAGAAGAGATAACATGCGATGGGAGACAAAAATAGGACACAAAATAATCTATTGTATTAAGTAAATGATGATAACCTGCGCGCTGTGGGGAATGCATCAATTGGTCCAATTGTGATGTGGTCTCATCGCTAAATGAAACTGATTTCTCTTCTAAAGTCAATCAGTCATTCCGTAATACAAACGGCAATCAATTAATTATGGAATTTAGAGACAATGAAAAAGACAACTAATTTGTAACTGAAGTCAAAATGAATTCAAAGATGAAATTAATTTATACAAATGTATATCAAATGAAACAATAGTTTTAAGCGATTGATATTTTTTAGCGATTAATTAATTAACAAAATGTTTAGTTAACTATAATTAAGTATTTTTAATGAGAGAATAATATTGTAAAACATGACTACCTTTGAATTGTTGTCTTTGGATCTGAGCATTGGTTAAATCATTGCAATCAATCATATCATTAGTGTTTTCTTCATCTGAAACACATATGGAAAGACCAAAACAAATCACTAAAACTACAGTCAATTCTTTAATAAGAAAATAAAATGCAAATAATGGACAAAACGTGCGGATGTCTCAAAGGAACGGAATATTCTATAGACATATGTCGGGTTCACTCAGTTATAGATTTAGAAATTTTTAGATAAATTTAATTTTGAAAATTTTTCACGAATTTTATGTTTATTTATATTGAAAAGTATTGATCGGAAAAGTGATTGGATTAGAATTAATGTGATTTTTGAAACCAAAAAAACAAGAATAAGAGTATCGTTTGGAAAATCGAATAAATATTTACCGGATTTTTGGTTTGGATTTGGCTGTAATGCTTTGGTCACCACATTTGTAAGACTAACGATTTGTCGTTCCATAGCTTGCATTCTAACCCTCGCCTCCTCATCGATCACAGGTGTGGCCGAACCCGATCTCATTCCATATATACCATAGGGATCGTCGAATGGTGTCGATGGATAGCCAGAAAAGGAAGACCTCACTTGAGTTTGGTTTTCTTGAGGCATTCGACGCTCTGGAGATGATAGGTATCCAGAAAAGTCTTGTCCATACGCTCGACCTCTTTCAGGTGATGGGTATTGTCCGGCAACAGAATAGGGTCGGTCCGGAAGCGGTCGATTCTGATGGTATTGCGGGCCTACAACTGAAGGTGAGGTTATACTTCGAGGCGGAGGTAGTGCTGTACGTGAGGCAAACGAACGCTGAGGTTTTGGAGGCGGTCCTGAAGATATTATTTGACCTTTAAATGAGATATCGATCTGTCAGTAATGAAGTGATTTGTGGAAAGGCTATCAATTTATAAATCATTAACCGATTGGATCTTTTGGTCGTTGTTTTTGTATTAAATCTGGAGATACCGGGCGTTGGTTTTGTTGCACCGCAACAGAGTTTTGGCTCTGGTTTTGGTTAGTATTGTTAGTGTTGGAGCCGTTAAGGTTGCCGTACAATGATATTATGTGAGCGTTTCGGGGAAGGGTTTGGGAATAGCCTTCAAATGTAAGACAATTACATCAAAGAGTTAATATTTTCGTTAATAAGTTTTGGAAATAATTAAACATAAATTTTAGACTTAATTACCGGGAAATGGTTTACTCCTTTCGGGGGGTTGTGGTGGTTGTTGGCCAGCACTGAAATTACGGCCATTGGTGGCTTGCGAGCGATACTGTGCCGGCAGTATAATTGTGCCATAATATTGGGACTGACCCCCACTAGTGGGTAGTGGCTGTTGTATGGAAACTCCTCTTTTCTTGTGTATGTGCTGTGACTGGTATTCGGACTCGAATTCTGGTTCAGAAAAGTATCCGAACTGTTCTGAGTCTGTCCAAGGAATGGGCAAATTCTGTCCCCCGACGGGTTGGGGTCCATTGACTCCGTGTTCGTAAATTCTAAGAACACATCTGTCGCGTATGTCTCTAAAGTCCTCCAACTCATAAAACATGTCTTTAGATCCGTCGTGAATGTAAATACGTATTGAGGGACAGTCCAAGTATTCCATCGACAACTGTCGCGGAAATGATCTGCAATTCAAACAATTCTTTATTCAAACAAAAGATTCTTAACTTAAATAAAGTCATAAATAGAGATAAAAAGAAATAAAAGAAATCAAATAAAAAGAAAAACTATTTACGAGTTAAGCCCAGAGTATTATTCCTTAAAAAATAAGACTAAAAGAAAAGGGAAAGTCATAAATCAAATTAAGACAATACCTGACAAAAAGAGCTTTGACTGTATCTAAAGACGTTATTTCATTTGGAAGTAGAGCTCTCTTTGTTTCCGAACGGAACTGTAGGAACACCAGACCTAATGAGCGGTCCTGTGTTTTAGATGGTGTCCGGACTATAGGCAATGATGAGCGCACTTTCCCTCCGCGCCTGAAACCGGTGGCTGACGTCTCGATCTCCGACATGATTCCCGGGTCGTCGTCGAAGAGTGTAGAAGAGGGCTGGTATATGAAGGGCCGGTCTAATGGTGTTGTACTGGCCGGCCGTTGTGGCTGTTGAGGGTGTGCTGATGTTGGCGCTCCACTTTGAACCTGGTTGAGAACAACGTTGGTTGGCCTCTGCTGACCCGTTGTAGCACCTGATGAGCCGCGACCTGTGCCACAGATAATACCCATTTAAACCATTTGTAAATATTTATTTCCAATAAAAAAGTCAAACTCTGAATGAAATTTATTTCAAGTATTAATGTTTTTATTAATAATTTATATAAAAATTTAGTTTAAATCGATAGCCATAAAAGTAATTGAGTTTAAATTGAAAACTTTTCCATTAAATATTAGCTCAGAATATGCTTAATATAAAACTAGAAAATCAAAGAAAATATTATTTCGCCAAAACTTATAAAATATGTTATTATAATATATTATAACAAATTCAATACAAACTCTTAATTTTCCTTAAAATCTCATATAAAAAGAGCCGAATATTAAGAAAATGGTTAATAACTCTTAGACTATAATCGGATTATGGATTAAATTGTCATAAAAAGGCAAAGACTCTAATAATAATTTATGGAAAATAAGTTTGTTTTTATATATAACCAAAAAAATAATTGGGTTTAGGATTCAAATGACTTGACTCGGTTAGAGTTGAGCACAATTGTAATGAATTCAAGAGATATTTGAGTTCAAACTCCAAATGTTATAATGAATACAATTATTCCTCTGAGGCTTAGAATCGATTCAATTGTTTTCCCGGTTTTTATAGAATTATATAAATAAAAATAATTAGTTTTTATAAAGAAATTCAAATACAAAGCAATGAATTCACAACAAATCGGTTTTTATATTCAAATGTTGAATACTTTTGACAATAAATCAATTTATTTTGAAAAGCAGTGATAATCTACTTTTGATCTACACTTTACTACTATTAAAGAGTCAAATAAAAAGATGAAAATTTCAATATATTTATTGAATCGGAAACTAACAAAGAAATTGATGGCAAAGAAATTCAAATTACTTTGAATCTCTAATTTGAATATCCGAGTAAATGCTAATCATCCAGGCTTTTATTAGATTCAATATATGAGCAAGGAGCATTTTCAATATCAAGCCTCTGATTGAATAAAGATTGCATAAACATTGTTGCTCAATCCCATATTAAAAGGATCAAGGTAACATGGAAATTCCATTTGAAATTAGCCTTATATTATACTGTAACTAAATTAAGTTAGCAAGTTAATATCTCATAAAATTACTTTCCCAATATATTGCACTCAATAAGAGTGTGAATCACTCAAAGATCTTTAGGACTTATGCTCAGAGGATTACTACGATGTATATTCATTCGCAAACATGGGCTTATTCTGAATATTTAAGCAAGTATAATTAAATGTCGAGCTAATATAAAAGTAGCTTGGACATACTAAAAAATTTCAAAAGAAAGGAATAAATAGTGAAAAATGAAAAATAATAAATTCATGTATTTATTTGGTATAACCGAAGGAATTCCATGGATTCGACCCATTGTTTCAAAATCCATAATACAATCTGTAATGCATTTTCTTTTCATCGAAACTGACTTTTCTCAATAGAGGAGAGAAAGGCAACTATTTTACGCTCGAATGGGATTTTCAATTTGTTGCACAAAAAAGACGGCAAAAATATCCGAAAAAAAATACAACAAATAAAGAGAAGAATAAAAATAAATTATCAGAAAAAAAACTAAAATCAATGTTTGCTTTTATGAAACAAATGAATGAATTAATAGTAACGAGAGATAAAAATTCTCTGAAGAAAATCAGAGAAATTAATTTTAATTAACAACTAATTAAATAGAGGCCGAGATGTGAATCAGACGCCCAAATGTTATACACATTTTATGAATTCAATTCAATTAGGGTTTGATAATTACCTCGAATATTGACTGAAATATTTTTATTACATTCGATCTCTTATCTAATTTCACGACAAAGTTTACATTCAAATGCAAATACACTAATTATTTTCTATGTTAACCGTTACCAAGGTTGTTCAACAATTGTTATTTCATGTTATCCAATAAATTCCAATTACCTTACTCAATTTTCTCATGGCAACAAAGTTATTTGGCTATATATTATATCTTGATTGGTTTTATTACTGTATTATCATGTTAACATTTTTCTAAGATATTAACAAACTGTTTTTTTTTGAGCTTGATAATTAACTAAATCAATTGAAAGATTATGTGAACAAGGTAGTATTAAAAAATTTTAAACCATGAACATTTTACTTGTAAGTTGAAAAATAGGCAAGATTAAACTATTTAATGTCATATAAACAGGGTAATAATCAAGTTTAAAGAGCTTATTTTATAGTGATCCTGGTTATACCTAAATTGAATAACTATTGAATTCAAAATAAAACAAAAATAATCCGATATTTTAAAGGAAATTCACGAAAAAAAATCTTAAAATAAAGCCTCGAATCGTAAATGGATTTTGAAAAATGATAGCAAAGAATAACAGTTTTATAGAAAAGATGAGACAAAATGCAAGAAAAAGTCATTTTAAGAAAAACAAAAGACTTCTCACATGTGAGGACTGTGTGATGTTTTCCCAAATAATAGACGGGTCCGTAAATCATCAATAATACGAACCGAGTGTTAATAAATAACAGTTAAAAATATTGAATTTCATGACTTTCACAGACGTTAGGCCCACACAACACAACATCCGGAACTGTCGGTAATAATAGCATAGAGAATACGGTAAAACCGTTTCAAAGCAGACACTAAATCCATGTCTTAAATATGTGACAAAAACACAATTTTGCTGACCGTTTGTCGTCTAAACAATCATTTTATTAGAAAAATCACTCTTTTCTGACACAATAATTGAGTAAATAATCAAAATTAAATAACATTTTATTTATTTGACAGCAATAAAAGCCACTGAAAATATAATTAATTATTCATTGAATAATTTACTATTAAAAGTATTAATATAAGGCATAGAACTGCACAAAATTATGAATTCCGGTTAAGAATAATGTCGTTCAGAATCAGTGATGATCTCAAAGAAGAAATGAAAATATATTCAAAGAAATGAAAAATTCTTTGACTCACAAATAGAATAAAAACTTTAATAAGTGATGAGAAGACTGAGAATATTCCCAACTTTGGGAATGAGTTATAAAGATTTCACTAAAAACATATTGCATTGAAAACTTCAATTCATATATAAATAAGTAATCAAAACGAGTGAACTCAATATGAGAGTCGAATATAGAAAAAGGAGTAAAGAAAAAATCGTAGACCAAAACTAAGAATAATATAAAGTATTAGATATAAGAAAAAAGAAATAACTGAGAGTCAGATCGGATTAAATAATTGCTTTTCAGAGGTCTTTAAGACATTATTTTTTTTTTGGAAGTCAAGCAAAATGTATGAGTGTTTGGCCTCTCAGACCAAAACAGCCATCAGTGAAAAGAACAATAGATGAGACACAGAACCAGAACTATAAGAACTGTAAGGAAGTGCACAAAAAATGGAAGTATTATTGATGGAAATAATAACTATTTCTTCAGAGACCAGAGCTTTACTAAATTCTCATTGAGAGTCAGTCACATCCAATAGAATAACAACTGAGAGCATAGTTCCCAGTATGAGATACAGCGCCAAAACACTCGATGTTTGTGCAATACAGCTCTGCTAACTGTCAGATACAGACCAGCATCAGGACTGGCATTGGCAGCGCATTCTCCGCACACCATCACAACCATCACTGGCTTTTGTGACAGTTCTTATATCAATCCATAGGTGCGACAAAAATTAAGTTTTACGACTGGTGTTTGTCTACACTTATGGCGATCTAAGGCTTGTATAGCAGTAACACAAAACTACCACTAATCTCATAGCTCTTCACATTGCCTACAGACTCATTGTAGCTAACCTTACAAATTGAACCAATTTATAGCACACTTATAGACCATTCCTAACGACGAGGAACGACATAACACACCGTAATATTGAATTATCACTCATTTCACTCATAGATAATTCACTTTTCCTTTCAATACATTTGAACGTAAAATTCTTAAATTATTTGAACATAAAAGGAAACTCTAAACGAGTGTTACGTCAGGCGAACAGCACATCATTAATTGTTTGGTATGAGTGAAAAAGTACAGAATAGACGAATAGTTAATTGTATTCCAATAGTGAGAGAAAATGCAAATCACATCATAAGTCGTCAGAAAAGACTTTAATCAAAACATTCTTATAATTCACTGACAAAAATACGGTCCAATCGTTTAATGGTTAACTCAATAAAGGGTTGATTAAAATTCTGATTAAACTTCAAAGATTAAATTAATTGCAAGTTCAATCATTTAAAATAAAGTTGAAACGATGGAAAAGGACGGCATTAACCATATAAGCGTTGATTAAATCAAAAATTCAGTGCAAACAACGCTTCAATCAAATGTTATCTCAAAGTATAGCAAACAAATGATTAATAGAAGAGAAACATAGAAACGTTGCCGACTGTACACGACTGTAGTCTTTACTCTTTTTTTATTTGATTAGAATCAGAGCTCAGAATAACAACAGAATTACTGAATCACTAATTTTTACAAAAAGATGAAGACATTAATGGATAGAAAAATTAATTAATATTTAGACCGAGGATTATGTCTTATCACAATTGTCTGCTTTGAATAATAATAGTGTTGTTGACCTCTTAAGCACATGTATGGCAGCACAGAATAGGGAGTCGACATAAAAAACTGGCTGACACTCGTCTTAAAGCAAAGGGATATCACTCTTGGATTATATAATAGATGTGATGCGAATCAAAATACAAAACAGTTTTTATAGGAAAGGATTGCATTAACTATTCATCGAATACCAGTTCACCACTCATTTAACCGAATTTCAATTTAATGAGTTTTGAATATAGAATTTTAAAAAATAAAATTTTAATATAACTAAAAGTATAAAGATTGAGCAGCCAAGGTAATTCAATTCAATAATTAAAGGATGAATCTACAACTTGGTTATTTGTATTTAATTTGGAGAAAGTAGCTTGACAAAATCTAAAACAAAAATGACGGGAATGTTATAACAAAAACTAATCCGAATGTTTAGTTTTCGATCTGATGGACGGGTAATCAACAAAAAACAGCGCAAAAGTTGTGTCAAATCGATTGAAAAAGTAGTGCTCTTTTGGTGTTAAGTCTGAAAAACATTGACTTCAAGAAAAAAGAAGTGAAGAGAAGAGAAAAAATTCAAAAATTCAAGAAATCGACCGAAAAGTAAATTTTTGATCAAAAAGTTTAGTACACAAAATGTATTCCTTTACTATAATTCTGTGCTAAAGCAGAGGGAAAGCTATGTTTAAATAAAATAAAACTCAATTTCATTCACTTATTTCTAAGAGAAACCCGATTTTCTTCGTCTCAAGAAATTGTGCACAACTTTAAGAAAAAGATGAAAATATTATTCAATAAAATAAATTATTTCAATATTTGGTTCTAAAAAATATACTTTTTTTTCAATCAATAGCTTTAAATTTGATTAAAATCTACAGAAAAATAAACACAAAATTATTAGATTTACTCTAAAAGTGAATATATTTGACATAATATTCAACTAAAAAG